>JBBPBS010000206.1:2426623-2537777 GCA_037974835.1 Cicer judaicum
TTATAATATTAAAATTTAAATTATAATTAAATTAAATTTGAAATATAATTTAATTATAAATTAAATTTAATATATATATATATATAAAATAAACTAATGTTAATATAATTAAAAACAAAGATTAATAGTTAAATTAAAGATTAATTTAAATAATAAAATATTTAAATATTTAAATTAATAATTATAATTATAATTAAACATTAATTTAAATTAATGTAAATTATAAATAAATTATAATTTTTTGTAGAGAGAAGGAGGAGAAAATAGTGAGAATGAGGTTTTAGAGAGAAGTTGAATGTGAAAAAATGAAGTAGGAGGGTGAGAAATATATATAGGATTGGCCTTGGGCATTTGTGGCGGCCTTTGCAGTCACAACGCCACGTGTCCATTTCCTTTGTGGCGGCCTATGCCGCCACAAACGCCCAGGTCTCAAAAAAAATTTGTGACGGATTTGGCCCTCACAAAATCCAGAAATATTTAACTGGATTTTGTGGCTGCCTAAACCCTCACAAAATCACAATGTTGTGATTTTGTGAGGGCTTAGGCAGCCACAAAATCCAGTTAAAAAATAAAAATTTTGTGAGGGCTTTTTCAGCCACAAAAGATGACCAATTTCAATTTTAACCTTTGTGAGGGCTTTTTGGGTCACAAATTTGTGAGGATTTTATTCGGTCACAAAATATTTATAAAGTTGGCCACAAATGGAGTGTTTTCTTGTAGTGAATGTTTTAAAATTGAAATTGATGATGTTAATGAAATTATAACATTATATTTTTAGTTTGTAATGAGAGATTCAAAATTAAAAACAATCTATTAAATAAATATCAAAGTTATATTTATTATCTGAATTTGAATTTAAATGATTTTTCTAAGCGTACTTTACATAACTTGCATTACATGCTTTTTCTTTCTTAATTCTAGTCACTATTTGCTTTCTAATCTTTGGTGCATGTCCTAAATTATTTTACTACTTTCTGTTAACTCTATAACTTGAACTTAATATTATTAGCGGTTCGAATCAACACATTTCAATCACTTTTTTTATCATAATGCTGTGAATTTTGGCATGAGAGTGGTTTATGCGTCCACAAAATATATTGTTAGATGATATTTGTGGTCTCATATTACTGTTGAGCAAAGTCACTATAGCCTCCCTTAGTCTTTCATTATTTGATTTTGATACCATTTTGGCTGATCATGAGTAAAGAGGATATAGTTCACCTTCTAGGTTGCACTAATGGTGCTCAATAAACTTGGTTAATGGTAGAAGGGGTCGGGCTCACATTGAAAAGAGATTAGGCAAGGTGGTTTGCAATTATAGATGGTTGACCATTATCTCACCTTGCTGAATTTTCATATCATTGAACTAGATACATTACTTCCTTTAATTTTATGAGGATGTGGGTTTCGCATAATGAGTTTATTAATATGATGAGAAATACTTGGAAGGAGCAGACTACATGTTGCCTATGTTTTTCTAAACTAGAAATTAAAGTCTCTCAAATCCAAGCTTAAAATATGGAACAAAGAAGTTTTTGGTAACATCCTTCATAGTGTTCAAGCTGAAATTATAAATTCGAATAGCACTCCAAGCACCATTGACTTGTTTGCTCCATTAGATGATTTATTGAATGAGGAAAGGCAAGCTCAAATTGAAGTGAACGAAGCTCTCATTATGAGTTGTGGGGGAATTGTAACGACATTGAAGATGTGGCAGAGCGATGATTTGGATTGGCAATTGTAAGCAGTGAAGGTTGATGCCACACCTGAATCCTCTATACCCATTCATCCTCGATTTAGAGTTCAAGATAAGTTTAGGATTTTATTTATTTATCCTTCCTACTTGGAATGTTGATTTTGTAGGGAATTATTTATCTGAAATAATTGTGACATTTTTTTTTGTCAATATGAATTATTCGGTTATAAGTAAATAAGTTGTGTCGAAATCATTTTATATAATACGCCAATGATTTTAAGCGTTATTTTTTGAAAAGAATTTTACAATTATATGTATTACTCTTATTTTAAATTAAATGATGACTATGAATATTTTATCTAGAAGAGTTAGTTGCTTTTAAAAAATAAATTTACATTCTCGCTGTTAAAAACTAAGGTGTTACAAATCCAACTTTGATTAACAGAGGATGTTGGAAAGTTGACTTCTTCAAAGTTTTAGACTCAAAGATTTGACTTTTTATCAAAGTGTTGACTTGAAGAATTGACCAAATGGTCAACTGGTTTACCAAAATTATCAAACGCAAAATCATCAGAATAAATTTGTAATTAGATTTAGCAAAGGCGCGTTGAGAGCGTTTTTAACAGAGTCAAACAAGACTTCTTCAGAGAATTACCTTCATTTCCTTGTGTATCTTCTCTTTTCATTAAAGGATGCATCGTAAATAATTTAAAGTTCATGACAAGGATCTACACATTTCAATAAATTTATTAGCGCAATAAATTATTCTGACAAAATAATTACTGTTATCATCAAAATGATTAAGAGTCATTATTCTTCAAACCAACTTTGTTGTAACAATCTCTCCCCCATTTTGATGATGACAAACATTTATTTTGTGAACACTTTTTCTTTTTAATAGTATAATGTATGCGACATTATTCAAAATAATTCACAATAGAGCTTCCCTTAAATGTAAGAAGATTTAAAAGAACGATAATGATATATAGTATCATAACAAAGGATATTTAAAAAAAAAGAGTTTGGAAAACATAAAAATAATGGATCTCAAAATATATATACTCCCTCTTTTGTAGTTAGAGTTAAGTGTAAAAAAAGAACATTTTCACGAAGTGAATTATGAGTTAACGGTTAGGATTGGTCAATCTAACCAAAATTAGTCCGAAGGTATTCTGAATACTCCACATTATTGGTTGTATATTCCATGACCGCCTCAGATTTAGCTTTCAATAGGTCAATATCTTCCATCTTTACAAGCTAAGTGGGATAAAACACATGTGTAAAAGGAGTGGCAGAAGAACCTTCATTGGAAGACTCTATAGATCTTGGAGCACCAACATCAGGAATATCCAATTGAGGTATCTTAACCTGTAGAATGATCATAGGAAACTACAATGGTGCCAAGAGGGAACCATTGGTAGTTTCATATGATCATAGCTAGAGGGAGAGGCAACCAATCTCTTCCTAGTATGATCTTCGTGAGCTTTCTGAAAGTGCAAGATATAAAGGTAAAGAATCTCTACAATATGTTTGAAAGCACTTGAATTATGAATAGTTAGATGCCTTTCATGCTCCATGTTGTCCCTAATCTAGTTTGTTACAAAAGAGAGAACTTTTTCCCATTGAGATGAGACTTCATTAGGATCTAAACTATGAGATATGTCCTAATCTTTGTTGAGTTTAGCAGTGAAGAAGGTAATGAAATAAACTAAGTTTGGAAATCAAGAGGAAATATATGGAATGAAAGGGGCTAGGTTTGAGTGTGTGGAATGTTAGGTTCAAGTTGAGGTTGAGTATAATTGGAAATAGATGGTCATTTGAGGATGTTTCAGAGAATAAATTAGAGAAAAAAAGGTTGAATCAGAGGGAATATAGATAAGAGAAACACAGAGATAAAGGAATCACATATATTTTATATTGGTTCATAATAGATTGTTGCTACATCTAGTCCTCCCCTTATAGAGAGATTTTGCCTCAATACAGTCGATGACTTAATCTAATAATATTATCATTTTACACAAGTATTGTTTACTCTGTCTTTTCAAACTTTAAGTATTCTTTTCTAACCTCTTTAGGTTGTCAATAGCAGAACCCTTCTTTAACATTCTGGCAACTTGTCGTCGAAGTTCATAATTTTTGTTCTACCTCTTCAAGTACATCTTAGGGGTGAGAGAATTGTTGCCTCTATCGGACTCATTTACCTCAGTTCTAGTTTGTGTTTGAATTAACACAAAGTGTGTTTATGAGATTCTAACTCTCATTGAGAGGATGTTACATATCAAGTCCTATATTAGTTAAAGTGTATGAAAACACTCTAATTAATTTACATTTCTACTAATAACTTTACTGAGAGAATTTTTTATTCATACTTTTTTTTTGTGTTTTTTACTTTTTCAAAAATTGTTCTTAACACATTTCCTTTTTCACTCTCTCTCACACACTCGATTGACTGAATGCTTTCTTCTTAAATAGAGAGAAAAAGTGTCCATTGAGAATGTTATCATTGGAGATCTTCAATCACTATTTAATGTAAATCAATCTTAAGATGTATTCATATATATTTGCATGGTTGATTATGTGTATCTTCAATTTATGAGGGCAAATCTCATATGATGTTACTAAAAGAGAATGTCACAAAGCCAATTAACATATTCAAGATACTGACCATAAGATAAACAAATTTTTCTTCTTTAGAGTGTTGATCATTAAGAGCCTTGACATTTTCAGAGCGATTAGTTACATCAGAGCATTGACTATCTTGAGTGTTGTCTTTTTATCACAGTATGACAAGACGTTGCTTGTCAGATTTATCAAGGGCAGAAGAGCATTTTCCTTGACATACTTATCAGAGGCAGACAACAATAATGGTTTCTTCAAACTCATTGTGATCGTTGTTTAGAATATTAAATTTTCTTTATTAATTATAGGATCTAGCTTATACTAGAACAATGACTTTTATTCCTCTTTCCTTTAATTCTTTGACTCAGACTGTATATTGCAATACTTCTTGTTGCCATGTTATGATTTGCTTTATTAGTAAACATAACTACCTATTTATTATGTGATACTTTTATTTGTGTTTAGAAACCTTAGATTAGTGTCTCTAACATATTTTTAATTTATGTTACCTTAAATTAGATAGTCATTAATATAAATCTTTGTCTTCTAACTTAATCAACACACTTACAAAAGATTGTTAGAGATAATTTTTGGTTACTTATTTGTTTTTATTATTATCAAAACATTAACTAGAGGATTGTAGCCAAAACTTCTTTTGCACTAACAATATCTCCCTTTTATGATGAAAAATAACCATACCATTAGTGGACAATTTTCTTTCACAAAATAAGGTTTAAAGGAAAGGTTCCCCTAAATGTAATACTAAAAAATTGTTTGACTTAATATGAATTTCATCTTCTAAAACTAAACTTATAAATTAATGTTCTGAGACTCTCCCTAAATATGATGAATGTGATTATTTAAGAGTTTCAAACATATTAAGTTATTTTATTTTTAAGTCATTAAGATTAAAAATCATTCACAAAATAGATGTATGTCATTATAAAAAAGGGGAGATTGTTATAACCAGGTTGGCTTGAAGAACTATGGCCCTTACTTGGTTTTAGAACAAAAAATTATTTTTCTATGAACAATTTAAAGCACTTATGTTCTATTTAAGTGTGCAGTTCCCAGATCAGATATTTTATATGACTTCACATTGCATCCTCTTATGTTTGATCGAAGTTAAAGGAGCATCAAGACTCGACTCTGAAATACATATTCTGACTTTGATGAGCGCGCTCTAAAATGCGCCTCTGGTGATTTTGCTAATGCAAGAATGCTTTGATGACTACAACAAGCATCTGATTAATTTGCCTCTAAAAAGCAAGTGATTGTCTTCTTCTAATAATCGCGTAAAGCAAGTGACCATCTAACTTCCTAGATAGTCAATGCTTTGGTGGAAGTCAAAGCACTAAAAAGTAAATGTTGTAAAAAGTCAACGCTCTAAAGAAAACAATTTTGTGCATCCTCTACTCAATACCTGAAATCTATTATTTGTCGGAAGGTCTATGCTCTCTATCTTTGTATCAAGATATGCATAATCAATTACAAGGATAATTTTGACTAAGGTTTAATGGTAAATCAATGTCAAAAGATTTGATATGAAATTTTTTTGATACATGTTGATTTCTTGAAGGGGAAGAAAAATGCAGTAAACATAGAACAAAAGATGTTGTCGGTTGGAGCGCAAATATCTGCCCATAGGGCGCATTTCTACAGTACTTTGGCAATACGCTTTTGCCAGATGTGTTGGAGCTCACCTGGCACGCGTCAGGGCGCATGACGCCCTACATAATGCATACAAGTGTATTTTTTCACTATTTAGGGATCTTTTTTTTGGCTATTTTGAAGTTTCAAGACTTGTGCCCTATCAGATAAACTTAGAGGAGACTTGTTCTAACATCGTTGAAGGGGTTTTATCAAGAATCATTTATGAATGTTTCTTGTAATTCTTCTTTAATCTTTATCTTTTGTATCTTTGTCATGTGTAACTAAGCTTTATTTGTTAGGGATGGGTGAAACAAGATGAATCCCTTATTTGTTTGATTTGATTTCTACTTATATGAATGTGTTTATAGAATTATATTTATCAGCTCTGTACTTACTACTTTTTATTACTTGATCAACTTTAAACTAATTTACGATTCCTATTTTAGAACATAAGTGGACTTTACGAATGCTTGAGACGAGAAATTCAAGATATTGTAGTGTAAGGATAGATTCAGGTCATGGAACCAATTGAATTATTTGCAGATGCAATAGTTTAATAAGAGAATAATTGTACTGTTAATTTTAATTCTAATCTTAAATCCACTAAGCAGTTAGAGGTTACTTTGGAATTAAAGGTTATGTCACTAAGGAATTAGGGGAAGAATAATAAAGATAATTTGGTAATAGTTCAATAAAGGAATTTAGTAACTAGGATCAAATTAGAAATCAATGTTGAATTTGAAGTAAATCTCACCCATAACATTTTTCTTATTGGAAAAGTTCGATATTATTATACTTGTTGGTTTCAAAATTATTCAATCAATTGAGAAAAAATTTTGTTCAATTTTAGTAATTAATTTTAATTTGATAGTACAATATAATCCTTAAGTTCGACAATCAATCTTACCATTTTATTATTTCTTGCAATTATTCAATATACTGGTTGAAATGCTATCAATATAATATTATAAACACTTCTTGTGAGAGTATTCAAAATACCTTAAACTTATTCTATTTTAACCTTGCCAATAATGGTTGTATACCTCAACAGCTTGACTATACTAAGCTAGAATATTGAGACAACTTGAATAGAATCTTTCATTTTGAAGGTAATAGTTGGCGAATTATTGGATTAAATCTTTTATTTTGAAGGGGCTGACCATAACTACCGTGTTGGTAGTGAACTAGAATAAATTGGTCTGTTGTTGTGTTTTTTCATTTCATTTGTTATGTTTTTCATCATTTTGTTTTTTTAATTGGGCGTGTTTTGTGAACTTGAATTGTGTTTTATGGCTAAAAAACTTATTGTATTGCTAAGCTAAAGTAAAAAAAAAAAAGAAGGTAAAGTAGGTAAATAAAAATAGAGTAGAAAATCAAAAATTGATTTATCCCAATTCACTATCAAAACGGAAGCTACGTCCAATCCCTTCAACCTAAAGGATTTAGTCTATTAATTCATTATTGCATTGAACTTACACTAGAACACCTACTAGTCACACTAACCATGTTCAATCTTTTCAACCTTTTAGCTTACTGTAGTCAAGCTGTTGAGGAAGGCAACCACTATTGAACTAAATTACAATAAAATAGGTTAAGATTTTATGAAATGGCTCTCACAAGAGAGTGTTTACAAATTTGTTCTTTCAAAAAAAATTTCAGCATTAAAGTAAAATGAATAATAACGAGCAAGAGCGCATATGTGGTTATAGCTTGTGTGTTTCTTCTCTTTCTAATGAGGAGTGCACATCCTTTTATAAAGATCAATTAGGGTTTTTAGATATTGTCATGATTGCGAAAAATCAACATGAGTCATGAAAAGTCAATCCTATATATTGATGACACAATAACAATCAATGCTTTGATGGAAAGTCAATTCATTGATGGAAAGTGAACGCTCGAATAAAAGGTCAACACTTTGATTAAAAGTCAATCCTATAAAAATATAAATATAATTATCCTCTGCTCAACGTCTTGAACATGTCATTTATCTGAACATCCACATGACATACTTTGATCAAGATATCTTTTATTCTACCTATCTCCATATCAAGATACGCAAAATTAATTACAAGGAAAATTTTGGAGAAGCTTTAATAGTAAATCAATCTCTGAAGATTGATAGAAAAATTTGTGAAACATACTAATTTCTTGCAAACATGACAACGACAGGAAACCCTAAAATGTCTCTATTAAAGGACGTGTAACAGTCATTGATTAATAATAACAACAAACATACTACAATAATTAAGCACAATACAACCATCTCTACGCTCTTGTACTTAAACCTAATATTTTATTTAAGTGCTAAGAGATTTTCATTTTTTGAGAGGATAGTTTTGTAAACACAAATTGGGAGACTTATTCTGAAAAACCCATAAACACATTTTGTTTGTAACCTAACCCAGTAGTGGTTGCATCCCTCAACAACTTGATTGTACTAAGCTACAATGTTGAGAAGACTTGAATAAAATTAAGTTGTCTAGTAGATGTTCAATGGACGTGTGATTTAGTTGTTGAATTAGTGGATTAAATCATTTATTTTGAAGAAATTATACGTATTTACCATGTTAGTAGTGAACCATGATAACTTGGTTTGCATTGTTTTATGTCCATTGATTTATCTGTTCTATTTTTAATCTTGCTAAATATATATTTAAAATAAAACACAATTCAAATATCTCTATTTCTTATGCTTTTCGCACTACATTTTTAGTATCCGTAAAGTTATCCTTGAAGTATTTCTAGAACATAGTGTAACATCAATCAATATTTTGTAAGTCGACATGATAAAAGCAATTTGGTCCCTTGTAAATATATCAACATAAAGTCATTCAAATAATCAACATCAACGTTATAAATAAAATATTCGACAAAAAATAATTTCTAAAATTTTATTTCTAGTTCTCTATTTAAATTACTTTTATCTTGAGTTTATAGCATTCAAAATATTTAGATTTAATTTATCTATAATTAAAATTTCTAAATATTTATAGACAAACTTTTTATAATATTCTAAATATACTTAAATAAAATTATTAAAAAAATTAAAGTTAAAAATAATTACGCATATTCTTTCCTACAAGGACTAAAATGTTTGTAGGATAATGTTATAGAGATTAAAAATATAATTTTTTACATGAATTAAATATAAAATTTTAATAGAACTACAAATTTATTTAATCATAAAATTGAAAATTCAAATGTAAATAATGCCGGACAAATAAGGTAACTCAATGTTTAATTAATTCGAATTAGTGTCAACAAAACTAGCATCACGCGGAATATAAAATGATAGTGCATGTAAAACATTATCCTATTTTGTCCTATTTTATTTTATATCATGGATGGGATTGATATGGTCAAACACAAACAAGAGTAGTGAGAGTTGGATTGTGATTTAATCAGCTAGTCCTAGTTTTTTTTCTTCTTCTTCTTAGCTATCCCTAGTTTCTAGCTGGAAATATTTATTATAAAATGAAAATAACTAACCTTGCTAATCATTCTAGCCATAGGTAGGCAAACTGTTTTTTTTCTATAGTTTGTTAACGAAAATTGGCTTGCTACTTTCAACCGACACTTATCGCATGCCTTTCAGCATGCTGCATATAAGATTAAATATCATTACTTATATAATTTGTCCTTAAATAACGAGTAATATGTTATTGAAACACTTGTTATAAAATAAAATATAAATACAATATTAGTTAAGTATCACTTGTGGTCTCATAATTTAATTTTAGTTAATATTTTAGTTTTTTTTTTTAATTTGGTCTTTTATTTTAATTTTAAGTGACAATTTGATCTTATATATTTTAAAATATCAATATTGTTATTTTTTTTTTACAAAAATTCATAAAAAAAATTTAAATAAAACCTATAAAATAAATTTCATCAAATTCGTAACTCAAATCTTCAAATAAATTCATATTTGTTAAAAATAAAAATATGAGTTTATTTAAATATTTAAGTTATGCATTTAAATATTTAACTTGTGACGCTTGATTTGAGAAAAAATGGTTATAAGGTAGCTGGGAGACAAAAACTTTGAAGTTGTTTATTGACAAGTCTTTTAAAATGATTAGTTTAAAAAAATTATAAAATAGAAGGAAAAGGACACGTTTTTTACTCAAGAAAAAAGACACATTAGTTTCAGAAGTTCTACTTTTTCATTTGAACTTCTTTTGTATAGTTACGCATCTTATTTGACCAAATTGATAGAAAAATACAGTACACATATGGAAACTTTTTCTTCCTTTTTCCTGTATGGATAAAAAAATGAAGTCTCTCGCAACACTAATTTTTTTCATCTAAATGTTAATAACTTAATAGTGCTTTAAAATGTCAAATTAAAAATGAAAATAAACATATAATAAAAAAATATTACATCCTTCACCAAATATATATTACATGTATAAATAAAATATATTATTTCAATATTTTTAATAAAATGTTTTGAATATTTAATTTTCTTAACCTGTACTTTTGAACGGGTCCAATTCATTAATTTTGTTAATACATCTAGATCCATTTTCTGGGAATTGAATCCGTCGGTGATAGGTATGGACACCAGGGCAATTTTTTATAAGCAAAACCCTATTGCAATCGTTTATATCACTCTATTCTATAGAATTAATTCATTAATTTTTTTAAACTCAAATTGTTCTTTAACTTTCCTAACATTATTGAGTTTATGTATAATTAATTTAGGGCCAATTGTTCTCATTGTCTTCTAAGTTAATTTATTGTAATATCCTTCCTTCATTCAACTTTTCAAATAAGTCATTAGAATTTCATAATATTAACAAGGTTGACTGACTTTCTGTGATGGAGCATTCTTTGGAGGTGGTCATGTCGTCCCTAAAACCCTCCGACAATATTTTTGTAAAAATAACATTAAAATTACAACAAAAAATCAATTATATATTTGAACTGTATATATTAAATGACAGTTTTAGTAAGCGTTGTAAAAGGAGCGCTATTAAATGATATTTTTAATATAGTGAAATTTTGTCTAAGGCAGAGATAGGTCCAAGAAGTTTACGATGTCAAGGCAGTATATAATAAATTATCAAATATTGTGGATTCACACTCATTGATACTTGATTTAAGTCCAAATAATGCAACGGTTAGGTTATTATATATAAATTCTAGTCTGTATTATCTCATTAAGGTTGGAATTTCTGTCAAACCTCACATATATTACTTTTTAAATGTAAAATATATAGATTATACTTTTGCATTAATATAAAAAGCAGAGCAATTATACATAAATGTCATATTAATGAATTATATTAGTCTATATATGAGAAATATTGACATATTAGTGGGGGGCACTTGCACCCACATTGGTTATAGGTCCGTTAGTGTCTAGAAATATAGCATTCAAATCAATTAAATTGCTTTGATTTATTTTCTCTGTGTTTGAGTTTAACTATAGCACTTGCATCCACATTGGTAATAGCATGGTTGATGTCACCAGTTTTAAAATTCATCATCAATATCTAAATAAAATTATTATATTTTATTTAACACTATTTGATTACTGATTTTATCTAACAACATGTTGTACATAAATAATTTTTAATTAATTATATATTGCTTTTCTCATTATAATTTTACTACTCTTTTCATATAACTAATATTACTCTTGTATTCCATCCCTCCCTAATGTGTGCAACATCTTAGTCAGATTTGCCCTCTTTATTTATTGCTGTGTTTGTAAAAAAAATTGTGTTTACGTTACAAATTTACACTTATATAATATATAATAAAAATATTATGTTTAATTTATTGATAATTTTTTTAAATAATTGACACTCCAAATTCTTTGTTCAAGCACTGCCATTAACTATAGTGATGATGTGAATATTATGGAGTCAATATGGAATGCCATCTAGACTTTAATTGAAAAATCAGATTAAATTTATTAGAAAAAAGAAAAATCACTATGTCCAAAGAGCAAAAAACAATTCTTAATTTATTTATCCTAGGCTTAATTGCACTTTTGGTTTCCCTATTATAGGTGAAAATTGAAAGTAGTCCCTCCATTTTGTTTGTCCCTAATTTTAGTCCCCCAAACAGAATTTGAGTCCAAATCATGATGAGTTGTCATTTTTTTAATGACGTGTCAATGAAAAGGCGACGTGGCAGACGCTTACGTGGAATAAACTCATTATTATATTATTTCTAATTAAAAAATATAATTTATATTTTTTAAAATCATTATGATAATTGTGACAATATTTTTAAAAATACAATTTAATTGTTAAAATTAAAATAAAATAAAAAACACCTAAAATCAAGAACACTAAACAAATCAAAATCAAAAGCATTCACTCATGAACCCTAAAATCATAAACCTACAAATCAAAATCAAAAGAATTCACTCATGAACCCTAAAATCATTCTGTGATTGACAACATTGCCTTTAGATTATTATCTCGTAGCATGAGTTTCTTATATTAAAGACTACTTTAAGACTAGTTTTCCTTTTTCTTTTTAATGATTTCTTTTCTTCTTTACAGGGGACCAGGAAGTTCTATTTGCAGATAAAGTTTTGAAGTTCACTAGTTCAGGCAAGATGAAATGTCGCATTCTTTTAATTACAGATTTTGCCATTTACATTTTTGACCCAGAGATTGATTCTCTTAAACGGAGGAAAGCCCTTGCAGCTGTTGACAAGATTTGACTCAGTAAATTAAATGATAATTATTTGGCTATCATAATTCCAACAAAGTATGATTTACTCTTAGCCAGTGCTCGAAAAACTGAAATTCTCACTACATTTGTTGAAGCTACTAGGAAAGCATCTGATTATGAACTTGAGGTGGTTTCTTCCAATAGGTAACTGCAATTACATCTATTTCTACTACATTATGATTATTTCATCCTTTGTTGCTTAACCATCTTTGTCTTCCATTTACAAATATTGATTTTACGATTTCACGATTTCTGTTTAGGGTTCATGATTTTAGGGTTCATAATGATTTTAGGGTTCATGAGTGAATGCTTTTGATTTTGATTTGTGGGTTCATGATTTTAGGGTTCATGAGTGAATGCTTTTGATTTTGATTTGTTTAGGGTTCTTGATTTTAGGTGTTTTTTATTTTAACTTAATTTTAATAATTAAATTGTATTTTTAAAAATATTGTCACAATTATAATAATGATTTTTAAAAATATAAATTATATTTTTTAATCAGAAATAATATAATAATGAGTTTATTCCACGTAAGCGTCTGCCACGTCACCTTTTCATTGACACGTCATTAAAAAAATGACAACTCATCATGATTTGGACTCAAATTCTATTTGGGGGACTAAAACTGAAGACAAACAAAATGGAGAAACTACTTTCAATTTTCACCTATAATAGGGAGACCAAAAATACAATCAAACCTTTATCCTATAACAACGATTAAAAGTATTGCCTATTTAAGTGGCATTATTATAAGTTTAGACAATGCTCTAAACTCAAATACAAACTTTCTTATATGTTCCCATGTACATCACTTTTCAAATAAAAGTATTGTCATATGTCCCCCATAAATAGCATTTTTTAATAAACTGTTGTTATATGTACATATTTACCACATTAAAACTCAACTTTGGATAGTACCTATAACAAAAGAAGTAATATCATATAAATTGTGCCTACTAAAAAGAAGCACTAGTATTTAAATTCTTTTTTCTTCATATTGTGTTTTTCCTTAAACATCATTCTAAAATTGGTAACAACTCAAATATCATGCTCTTCCAAAATTTTGAATAAAATTTAGATCGTGTTTTTTTTTTTTTTTTTGTAATATCTAAAAACTTGAAAACTACATATAAAAATGTTACATGAAATTTGACATTATAGTTTGAATACTATTTATTCAATATAACATTATGCTCTTTTTTCAAAAACAAAATTCAAGACTTTATAAATTTTAAAATTTTAAAATTTTAAAATTGTATGTTAAGACAGATCAATCTGAAATGATAACTCTTTCCCACTTCATTCACAATTAAAGTTCCAATATCTATTGTCTTTTTGTTCATGGTACAAGATCACTAGATCACATCATAGGGGCTAACCTGGAACCCTAGAGATGTGTGCAGCGGCGGATCTTCTTAGGAGCGGGTAGGTGTCACGGCACCCACTATATTTTTAAATTTCTTTTATATATATATATATATATAATAACTAACTATATATTATCAAAATAATAGTGATAAATTATTAAAATATCCTTAAACTCTATAGTTAGTTTTTGAGTAACTTTCACCCCTCTTTTCCACCTATGATCCTCTTTTATATTTGTATATACGTAAAGTATAAAATGAATATATACGTAAAATATGTGATAGAGAACGATAAACTAACTCATCTCGAACCAACAAAGATTTTTTCAAGAATTTTTTTGACAAAGATGAAAATTATAAAATGAATATATTTTATCGGATTGAATTGTGAAAATTGTGTGACTTGTGAAAATTGAAATTCTAATTTTTTTCAACTTGTCTACTATGTATGAATTTGTGATACTCTAAAAAAAACTATATGACTTTTAAAAACCCGGCTCCTCCAAATAAACCCGACTTTCTCAAATATTTTATACAAGATCCGCCACTGGATGTGTGGATTGACGAATCCCTCCATTTGCAATATAACAACATATACCATGTATACTAGAAATCGATGGCTAAGATTTACGTATAAATATAAAAGTTAAGATGAACTATAAAATAGGAATATATACGCCACACACAAGTATTCATTTAAGCGAAATCAACCTCGTCCACCCATATACTACAAAGTGACGTAACCCTATGTATAACCATATTCACATATTATATCATTATTATATTGCACTTTGCATCAGTCACTTAGGTTAAGCGTTGTACTTTAATATCTTGTTATTTTTCTTTTATTTAACCTCACCATCACTTTATCTAACGCATTCATCCATTATTCAGCTCATGTCAAGATTAATCAATCTTACTTTCACTAAAAATCACAAGTATACACATCCAATATAAAATATTTAAACAATTAAGGCACATAACACACACAAACAATTAAGCATTTCCTCTCACAATAATATTTCATCATATCAAACTTATGATAAGTGACGTAAGACACTCCAAGAGATTATAATTCACAGATGTTATATCTCAATTTAACTATAATTTGATAGTGGTTAGGTGGTTCATGGTGCCGATTGGTGACTATTGTTAAACGTGCGGGTTCTATGTAACAAAATTTTCCTTTTGAGCACAATTTTAAAATCATTTCTTCCCGAAAACCCTCGCACACGACTTCCACTTAATTTACAATCGGAAACCCTCAGTCACGAATTCCATCCCTCACAACTTCAACCTCCATCGCTCACGAATTCAACCACCATCCCTCACGGCTCCACCTCCGTTCATTCACAGCTCCATCCTCCGTTTGTTCATTGTCATCGTTCAAAAAAGCAGGTTTTTGTTTCAATTCATTCATTGTTTCCTTTCCCATCATAAGCTTTATCATTCTTCTTCTTCTTCTTTATATTTTTTCAATTTCTCTCACATTGTTGTTGCTTCTACAAACATGTAGGGTTTTTAGTTCACCTCATTTGTTTCATTTTTCAACTAGTATCATTTATGTTGTTATTTTGTTCTTGGTTCTTGTAAGACTCGTAATTTTCAAAATCTTAATTTATGTAATTTTGTTGCATTTTGTATTGAATGTGTCGTGTAGTCTGTCAGCTCCATTTTTATTTTATTAAATTAATTTAGCAAAATCATCAATCAATATTTTACAACGGTGCACGTTACTATTAAATTCATCAATCAATTGGATTGCGATGAGAGTAAATATTTTTAATAAAGTAGCGGTGGGAAACGTTTAGTTATGAACTAAAACCGTTTGAAAATTGAACTGAACTGATTTTCAGTTTGGAAAAACCGAATTGAACTGGTTTTCAGTTTAAAAACCGAACTGAATTGTTTTACAAATTGATGAATCGGTTTATTATTTTGAACCGAATCGAACCGGTTTAACTTAGTTTTTTTGTTCATATAAGCCAAAATTTACATAATTATCCCTAATTACTTCTAAAAAACAATTTCCCTTCAAATTTTCTGAAATAAAAATCGATTTGGTTTGGTTTTTTGAAACTAAAAATCGGTTCAGTTCAGTTCTAGTTTTAAAAATCAGTTCGAAAACATTTCAATTCTCAATGTTTATAAATCAGTTCAGTTCAAAACTAGTTCGATTCGGCAGTTTGGTTCAGTTTTTGGTTTTTTTGAACACCCCTATCTAGAAGTGAGTGATGTGTGTAACGCCCCAAATTTTTTGATCCAAAGCATTACTTAAATATACTTATCTCTTAGAAAAATTACGACTATTTTATTTAATTATTTATTTAAGTAAGAATATTGTAATTACTATTCATTTAAATAGATAATAAATCATAAACCCCAAAAATAATATATATATATATATATATATATATATATATATATATAATTGATATCATAGTTTTATTAGAATTTAATAAAACTCCTTCAAAATAAAAAACTTTTATGAAGTATTAGAATATCACGTTTGACAAAATACAAATTGAATACTTTAGTTTGTTTTCTCCTATAGAAAAATGCAATTACAATAAAATTTATTTAACTATAATTTCTTAATTTAATTCTAAAACAATTAGTAATACTTGTATAGTTTTTCTACAAAAAGTCGTTTCTAATTAAATATGTAAAATACAACTTATAACTCTCTTTCCTAATATAACCTAATAAAACCTTCTTCCAAACTTGAACTTCAAGACTTATTAACCTATAATAACTGCGATTTTGCAAACGCAAGACCATGTCAGTCAAACACAAACAACGAATGAGGTGAGTTTTAAAATCATGTTGATAGTATAATATAAGTAAGAAAAATACACAAATAATCAACACATAGCTGTATCAAGCACATCATAATATATCAAAGTATTTCAAGAAAAATCATATTATAAACTCAAAATCACTCGAGGAGAATCAATATCTGATTATAACATCAAATCATCTAAGAGAAATTCTTATCACATTAAATACACATTAATCACAACCAAGCAATCACAAGACGGTGCAATGATATGCATGCTCCTAATAACTATATGATCTAGATATAATACCTGCCACTAAGGCAACATTCACACAGAAAATCATCCATACCAATATGGAAAAATAAACCTACCACCAAAGCAACTTTCCACACATAAAATCACTCATACAAATGGCAAAAATAAACATGCCACAAAGGCAACTTCCATGAAGATGCATATGCCATGACATGATGGTGTATTGTCAATATAAAATATTCTCACACATCCCACTAAGATGCATATGACATGACATGACATGATGATGTATCATCAAAATCAAACGTTTCCACATAGTCCACTAAGATTAAGTCAAATTATCCAAAAATAACTTATATGAAATCACCACCTTATTTAAATTCACTAAATCATACATCATAAGTTTTTATCAAGAAAATCAAATATTCTTAAACAACCATCATAAAAATCAAAACCTCCATCTCATATGTCATGAAGATCATATATTCATAAACAACTATCATAAATATCAACGCTTTATAAAAGTATCATAAAAATCAAAACTTTAATTTGTTATATCATAAAAATTTAAACTTTCATCACATACATATAGAAATTAAAACCTTCACATATGCCACACATAAATTCAAATTTTATCACATATATCATAAATAAGACTTTCAACACATTAAAAATAAAACTTAAACTTTATTCACATATACTACACAATTGCAGAATTTAAATCAGACAACAACCTAATAAAAGTTTCTAATCCATATTTTAATCCTACAAACAATAAATAGTCATATTAATTGAATTATTACTAAATAGGGATACCGTCATGCGTAGCGAATCCCGAATGAATCGTTGGGAAATACGATTTTTGCGTTCATCTCACAATATATTATACTCATGAATTCAAATGTTCCCTCACCCCTTACCTTTTTCTGACGCTTTCACACATGAATACGATTTTGCAAGAAAAATAATTTTTTTTTGACTCCTTGTCCTTCAATCAATCTAACTCGACATTTTATGGGTAAATTTCATAAATAAATCATGAAAACATACTCTAAAAATGTCAATTTTTGAAACTTAATCAAGTTAACTTATCTAAAGTGGAAAATAATCATGGTATAATGTAGTCATCATTCACACGGACGTTTTGGCGTAGGTTTCACTCGAATTGGACTTACGGTGACAACAAATGGTTCAAAGTAAGGAAATCCATAAACAGATAAGTCAGGTATTTTAAAGAGAAATTGAAATGGATAAAAATATGAAAAACTATGTTTAATTGACTAGTTAAATGAATAAAACAACATACTGAAATTTGGATGAAAACAGAGAAATTTTTTTGGAAGCGTTGCCAAATAAGCGCTGTAAAATATGCATTATAATGCATATACTGGGTGCATATTTTACAGCGCTTTTTCAAATAAGCGCAATAAATATGCATTATAATGCATCAATTGAGTGCACATTTTATAGCGCTTCTACAAATAAGTGCTGTAAAATGTGCATTATAATGCATATATTTGGTGCATATTTTATAGTGGTTATTTGAAAAAACGCTATAAAAGGCGCATTCAATATATGCATTATAATGCACATTTTATAGCGCTCATTTCAATAAGCGCTGTAAAAGGTGCATAATAATGCATATATTGAATGCACCTTTTACAACGGTTTTTCAGTAACCGCTGTAAAATATGCATAACAAGCGTGCAATATATCTACATGTTTTATAACGCTTTTTGATTTTAAAAAAGCGTTGTTGTATCGCTAGACTTCCCTAATTAATGTTTAATGAATTCTTGGGCATACGACCCAATCTCAAGATGGGATACTTACACGAAGAGAGTAGTGTTAACAAGTAGCAGGCCAATGTTGTATTTCATGTGAGACTCACACACGAGATGATTAACTAGCAAGTACCTTCAGGTTTAGTACTCGAGGCTATTGGGGCATGGGAGGCTATTGGGGCATGGGCGGATGTGAGGGATGCTTCAGTTGTGGGTGACACAGAGGCTACAACAGGAATTGTGACTCTCATCATAGGGGTTAGGGGAGTTGTGTTTGAATCGAGAACTGCATTGAAGGACAAAAGGTCTCTACCGAAGGATAAGGACATTGCAGGATAATCTAGATTGGTTGAAGACTAGGGTTTCGTCGATAGATCATCAGTACATTGGTTGGTGTCACCCCAGGATGAGTAAGAGTTTCCTTTCCCGATGGATAATTCTTTATCCGATTGTCTCAAACGTGGAAAGTAGTTTTAAAATCTCGGCTCCGTCGAAGCCACCTATCTCATGGGTGGACTTGACATATGAAGAGAATGATTTCTCTAAGACTAATAAGGAGGAGGTTCCTTTTATGAGGGATACTACATCAAAGAGGACATGTGTTTGAAGTAACAATGTCAATCACAAAGAACGGGGTTTGAATTGTGATTCCCTTAAAAATCAATTCATGATTGTAATTTAAAACTAACTTAAGATTAATTTTTGTTTCAAAAGAAATAGAAGCAGGACGTTCTTAGTTAGTAAAGTTACAATAAATTATTTCTATGAGATTTGTGCAAGTGAGTGAGAAATAATTAATGATAAGGAAAAGAGAATCACAGAATAATGCGTCATGGTTCACCTAAGGTGGGTTACTTCCCGTTCTCACAATTTATGAGCTTTTCCACTAATGTGCTTAAATAAGAATGTTTTTGCTTTTCACACAAATTTTTGTTATCACTCTTGATCAGATACATTGTTCAACTTTTGACCTTAAAAGGATTTATTACAATTACTTTTTAGTCCAAAAAGAGTTTCTACAAGTCACATTTTAATCACAAAAGTATTTTTACAAACTACTTAGACTATCTTTAAGAATGTAGTATTTAGTTTCAAAATGAAATATTGAAAGAAGATTGATAGATCAAATTTTATCAACACTTGTTTGAGATTGATTTTCATCAGAAAACTCTATAAAAAGATCATTGAATCTAGTGAAAAAAGAATCAGAGCTTTTGTTTGATTGAAGAGCTTTGATTTCTCAATTATGATTGTTTAAGTGATTGATTGCTTGCACTTGAGAATATTGTTGTTATCTTGAACTTGAGGTTCCTTTTAAAGGTGTGATGAAGGTTGATGACATCTCATGTAGTCTTTAGTAATTCAGTTGTTCAAATTGATCTTTTAATAGACATGTATTATGTGAGATTAAGAACGTTCCTGCTTTACTACCAACATTTTATTTGTTTCTAGTTTGAGTGAGTATTGAACTGAGATCATTTGATAGCTATATGGTGTGAGTCCTTTTCTACTTTGTACGACAGATGCCTTTCTGCAGAGATGCAACACCAATGTCCTCTTTATCCTTATTGTCCTAGATGTACTTGTTTCGTAGGCTAACAATCTAGAGATTGATCTTGTTACGGTTCTTGATGTTGTTTTGCTTCTTTTAATCTTATGTGCTTGATCATGGTTCTTAGTTGCCTTGATGTTTAATTCATTTAAAATCATATGATCTTGGTTTGACTAGACTAAATGATGTAAAAACCATAACGATCTTCGTTTGTTTAGACTTTTGTTTTGATGAATCATAATGTTCTTTTTTTCACCAGAATTGATCTTGTCTTCATTGTATAGTATTACCTATCTACAATTAGCATACTCAAAAGCACATGTTAAATAAAAACATAATTTAAAATCACAATTAGAAATTAACTTTTTTTGATTATCTTCAAAATATTAATTTGGGAATTTTCCTGAACAGTGTCATATGTGGAGGTCATCGTCATCCTTGTTACTATAATCATTAGGCTTATGATCATATTAGGATTTTGTATATGGTCTTAGAGTCTTTCTTTTCGTTGATATACTTATTTTATTTTGGGATGACTATATCTATGACATAGTTTGACATTTGTTGGTGGGTCTATTTCCATTTTTTTTACACGACTGTGGGGGTTGTATTCTTGGAGCAGCACTTTCGCGTAGGTGTCTGCTGAGAATACCCTAGGGGTATGAGTGATGATCTGATAGGTCTTATAGTCTAGATGTAGTTTTGGGTTTTGTATATTTGGGTTGTGGTTTCAAAACTACTTTTGCTAATTGACATGTATGATATATCTATTTATGACCCTTTGTTGTTTTAGTGTTGTGTTGCATTTTTATTGAGTTGTTTTTAAAACAAAATTTTAGTTCATGATTTTAGAGAAAATTGATTCAAATTTTCAATGATGTTGAGGTAATAAAAAATACACTCGCGTTTTTAAAAATCAAAGAGTTACAATTCCGATTCATTCTTTGTTGTTTAATTTGATGGATTGATTTATGTTATCACTTTCCATATTGATTTGTGCTTGTTAATTCTCTGTTGTGAGAAATACTTCTATTTTGGTTTGAGTTTCAAATTCTTGCTTCGTGGAATACGTTATTGTTTTATTCTTTGCATATTGATAACATCTCACTAGGGTTTTGGTGGTTTTAAGAAAGTAAGAGGAATCATCTATATAGCTTGTAAATTTATATTATTTCATTATTGTAAGTATTATGTATATTGTGGATGTTGAATTCAATTGGCTATTATATTACTTCAAGTGCAATCACTAATAGTAAGTAAAAGGAGTTTTTCTCTACTTTTCTTCAATGGTTTTTTGTTTTTAGTATTTTGAAGTTATATGATAGTTGTAATGTGGTCTTTAGATATATTCATTCTAGAAACCCTTTTTATTTCCTCAAACTTCAACTATAATTAGGAATTGACAACATTGTTTAATTTTTATTGTCAATATATCGTTGTGGTAAAGTTATAACATCCACTTGATTTTTTTTTCTTACATTATACTTCTAGTCTTATTATTTATCTTTGCTATTATGCATTGATGATCTTTTGTCTAACTTTCTCATTTACTTCTATCTTTAGTGGTTTCTTTGCTAGTTTACCCAATGTAAGTTGCTATTTATTTTCATAGCATTAATGATCTTCTTATGTTTTGTTCTATTTATTTTACGGTTCATGAAAATTATTTCATACATTAACCAAGACATACTATATAATCCTTACATTTTAATGCAATCAAGTATCATTTAACTTTCATTTTATTTCCAATTATTTGATACATTATATTGTATTGTGTAATGCCACAAACATTAGTTAGTCCCCTTGATTCTTCTCCATTATATTTATATTTTGTTTGACACCATGAAAGGCAAAAGGAAAATTGAAGACATGTAATCCTTATAGTTGTTGGAACATGTTGTATAATTGAGAGAAATTAAAATTGAGAAAAAAAAAAGAAAGGAAAAGAGAAGAAAACATAAAGTTCAGAAAATGGAGATTGATTATCAGTCTGGAGAATATTCTCCGTTTTTCATTAGTAATTTTCAAACAGTTTTACAGCCTTTTATAGTATCTTACAAAACTGAATCTCAACTAACTTTTAACCAACTTCTAATAGTCTTACAACATCCTAACCATAGTAACTGAATTACTATCATATTGCAATCACTTTGCATTAACCATAACTAACACTCTTCCTAATTGAACATGATTAAGATAATGTTAATCCAAGCTTGTCTCTCCTCTCTTGGAACTTCACCTTCTTCAAGCATTTGGTTAGGATGTCAGCCTTTTGATCCTTGGTGCTGCAATGCTCCAATTTTATTTTGCCTTTTGTAACTTGATCCCTTAAGTAGTGAAATCTTGTTTCTATGTGCTTGCTCCTTCCATGGACACTTGGATGTCTTCCTAGGTCTATAGTTGATTTATTGTCTATCTTCATCTTCATTGCAACATTACTTCTCTGTCCCAGTTCTATTAGCCATACAACTGGGCATGCTCCCATGGATGCAGCCACCTATTCAACTTCACAAGTAGACAATGCGACTATGCTTTGCTTCCTTGAACACCATGAGATTGGTGACTCATTTATCATGAAAAAAATAGCCAAACCAATCTGCATCAGTGAACCCAATCAAACCAACTTTAATTAGTGCCTGTTTCTTAGCATAGTGTAGTCCCAACTCACTTGTTTCCGTGATGTATCTCAATGATCCTACTAATTGGTGAATGTTATAGAGTCAACCAGCTCCTCATTGCCTTCTTTTGTTAGGACCAAACTTGCTTATGTTGGTGTATAAGCCCCATTGCAATCTTGCATCTTGAATCTTCTTAGTACATCATTAGCATACTTCTTTTAGTGCATAAAAATTCCATTTTCTTTGCTTACAAACTCAATACCAAGGAAGTACGATAACATGCCTAGATCAGTCATCTCGAGTTTCCTTTTCCATTTTGAACTTATGAATCTTTGCTTCATTGTTGCCAGTCAACAATAAATCATCCACATATAAGTATATTAACAGTGTAGGTGTTGCTTCTCTCTTCTTGACATAAACTCCATGCTCATTGACACATTTTTCGAATTGCTGCTCAATGAGGAATTTATCAATTCTCTTATTACAGGCCCTAGGAGCTTGCTTCAAGCCATATAGTGCTTTCTTCAACTTATATACATTGTCTTCCTTGCCTCTTACTTCATATCCTGGTGGTTGTTTCACATACACTTCTTACTCCAATGATCCATTGAAGAATGTTGATTTAACATACAACTAATGCATATACCTGCCTTTGCAGCTGGCCATTGAGACTACCATCCTCACTGTTTCAATTCTAGCTACTGAGGCAAATACCTCATCATAGTCCATGTGACACCCTAAATCCCAAAATAATATATATATATATATATATATAATAATTTATATCATATTCCTATAAAATTTGATTCAAATTAAATAAGTAAAATACAAATTAAAACAGTTATTCCCGGTATCACCTATCAGAGCGGGGTTCCTCCCAAACTTGAACTTCAAGACTCATTAACCTGTAATAACAGCGATTTCACAAACGCAGGGCCCAGCCAGTCAAACACAAACAACGAAGGAGGTGAGTTTTGAAACCATGTTAATAGTATAATATGAGTAAGAAGAACACGCAAACAATCATAATAGAACCGTATCATAATCACTTTACGATATATCAAAATATTTAATTAAATAGTATCATACTATAACATCAAAGTCACTCAAGTAAAATAATCATCTCATTATAATATGCCTCAAATCATTTAATTAATACTACCTTTGAAACACATCAATCACAACAAAACAATCACAAGGAAATGCAATGCTATGCATGAGCTTAGACTCTACTTCACAATGTGGTACCATTCTAACTCTGAAGTACTTGGTTAGGAGGCCATGATACTATGCCACTACAAGAGTGGACGGACAATTCATGAATGGCCAAGTCCTCATAGATCTCCTCAACTCAACCCGAGACACATATACGCGACGGTCGGGGTACTCTTGTGTTGCACGGTAGCTCCCGGCCTTAGGGAATAACCCACTAATCCACTTAGGAATTCCCCACTAGGTGTACCCCCAAGGTCTATCACTCTTACTTTACAGTTCGATTGTAGCCCTCCACGATCAGGCTCATTCAGTTGTACTTCCCCATAATCACTAGGCTTGTCAAGCCCTACCTATACGATGACAAAATAATCTTCACTTCACAAATTCACAATATTTATTTTCTCCCCTATTAGCTTAGACTACTCCATTAAGAGCACCATATTTAAGAATCATCACTATCTCATCAAGTATGGGGTACTTCAATATTTTTATCACAATTTTATAATATCATTAATCATAAATAATCATGATCATTGTATAAACTCATCACAATTTTATAACATCACTATCATCAATCAAAAATCATCATTATCATCACGTAAGCATATATCAAACCATGCATCCATATTTTATTATCACATCACATAATTTCATCTAAGCAAACATGTACACATAATTTCATTCAACATCCAACATCACAATAATAACAAATATCAACTACCACACAAGTATCGAAAATTAAATCAATCAACACCTTATAAAAATTTCTATTTCATATTTTAACCTCACAATTCTCATATTTCAAATTAATCAATTTATCTCTCAAAGGGCTACTGCCGTACGTAGCAAGCCCCGGATGAATCGTTGGGAAATACGGTTTTCCCGTTCATCTCACAATATATTATACTCATGAATTCAAACGCTCTCTCACCCCTTACCTTATTTTAACGCTTTCACACATGAATACGATTCCACGAGCAAACAACCTTTGTTCATTGACTCTTTGTCCTTCAATCGATCATAAATCAGAAAACCAATCAGTGGATAATATAGCCACTTTTCACACGGTCGTTTTGGCGTTGGTTTCACTCAAATCGGACTTACGGTTAAGGAGAACGGTGCAAAATAACGAATTTCAAATTTGGATGAAAACGGAGAAGCTTTTACAGAATAGTTATCGATCACCGGTGTCAAAAACGAGAGGTTGTTGTTGTGTTTACTCTTGGGTTCTACGGCTTCCCATTCAACTCCTTTCCCTTTTCTTTGTTTTGTTTTATTTTAGTACAAATCAGGGTTCACAAGGTCTCTTTATTTATGTTTTTGTTTTGGAAAGCGACGGATAGAAAACAAGCAGCAAAACCTAACAAACTCATCTAAATATTAGCAAAACCTAACAAACTCATCTAAATATTTGTAAAATTAGTTAACAGCCATGCCTACCTAACAAATTCATCTAAATATTTGTAAAATTAGTTAACAGCCCATGCCTACCTTACATATATCAATCGGATTCTACAATTTAGCTTGTCCTATATATTTTAATGTATCATTATTATTTATTTATCTATTTATTTTAAAGAAAAAATTATATGAATATTTATTTATTTATTTTAATAATATGTTTAATTAGGTTTTATTCTTCTATATGGATCTAACCCATAAAACACATTTTTATAATAACTATAATTATTACTATAATATTTCTCAAAATCAACCCATAAAAATATTATCATCTTTATAAAATAGTCAAAACGATTAAATAAATATAACATCTATCAAACCAACACATCATAGAAAGCATCCTTATAACAAAAATTACTCACGAAATTTATCAAAATATATTCTAAAATAATTTTAACATCAAATTAATTATTTAAAATCCTATTAATTAATAAAATAGTTTATTATAAAATTTGGGGTGTTACAGTCCAACCCATGTTTCTGCAAAAACAATCCATTTTCTACAAGTTTGGCCTTGTACCTGGCAACCTGTCCAGCATGTTTCAATTTTAGCTTATAGACCCATTTCGCATCAATTGGTCTCTTGTTCACTAACAGGTTCATCAACTCCCATGTCTTATTCTTCTCTATGGCCTTGAGCTCCTCATCCATTATTGCTCTCCATCTAGTATCACTCAAGGCTTCTTCATCACTTATTGGTTCTGATTCGGCCAACAAAGCAAAATGTGTTAATTCTCTATTTGCATTGATGGTTGAGTCAGATGTCACTTCATATGGTTGCAATATGACTAAAGGTTGCCTAGCTCTTTCGAACCTTCTCACAGAATCATGAACTAGCTGGCTTGTCATATGCCAACAGCACCATTTGTTTAGCCTTATCATCAAGCTTTTTTCTATTCTGAACTGACAGATGTGTAGTACCCCAATTTTGTCTATTTTGTTAAAAATAAATCAAAAAGGATAAATCAAAAAAGGAAATATATATTTTAAAAAGAAAATAAAAATAATTACAATAAATAATTTTGTTATCTCTCATAAATTTACAATGTCAAATCTAATTACAATTCTAAAATCAAATCAAATTACAAGTTAAAAATAAAGCCAAATTAAATTACAATAAAATTTAAACCAAATCAAATTAAACCAGCATGCTTTAGCTCTGTTTTGTTGTTGTCCTTATTGTTGCCTTTCTGTTTCTGATTCAATATCATGGTTGAGGCACTAGCCTTTGCTTTGTAGCTAATTAGAGAAACAGAAAAACTTAATTTTTAAGTCAGTCTTGGGACACTTTATATAGAGAAAAGAGACAAATTTTGTGTTTCAAAAAAGAAACTAAATGACAAATTAAAGCTCAGCAAATGAACATATCAAAACAAATAAGCTAAAACAATGAATACATCAGATGTGTAGAAAAAATATAAATGATGAGCAAAGAAATTAAACATCAAACAAGAAATTGATGTAGAAGGACAAAGGCAAGCAAGAAAGCAACTAAAGAGATAAAAAAAAAAAACTCTATAAATACACCTTATCAAATTTCAAAAAAGGAGGAGGGATCTAAGATTAACTCTACTAAAAAATACACATACAAAGAAGGAGAAGTGGAAGAAATCAAAGGGAGTTTTAGTAACAAACACGAAACATTAAGGTATTTTTTCTTCCTGTACAATGTATATGTTGCTATTTATCATCATCAAACAATCACTCTTATATTTAAAAAAAAAATGTAGAATTTAATGAACGAAACATAAAACAATTAAAAATTTGAATCTGTGATGTTGTCTTCTTCGTTGTTGCCATCGTCGATGTCACTCTCACCATTGTTGTTGTCGGCAATGTCACCATCGCTGAGGTTGCCGTCACCGTTTATGTGTTCTTCTTCGTTTTCCCGCTTTTTAACCTGGCCGCACCTGATGCATGTTGCTCTGCCATTAGCCAACCCATATGATGCATTTTGCTTTGCCCTCAACCAACACAGCTGCACCTGAGGTTCGTTCTGCCATCAACCTCAACCCAACCTCAATTAGTAATTAGGGTTTCAGTTTTATATTTGGAACACTTTATTTTGTTAAGTTAAGTTGGGCTGAGTTTCTAAACAAAAACGTGTTTAACCCGTTTAAAACTATATATTTTATTTTTATTTTTTTAAAAGGTAAGTTAAATGTCAAATTTCATAAATTAAAAACAAACAAATATTTTATTAAAAACTAACTAGATGTGACATATTTTTAATCTTTGAGTTATTAGAATACAAGTTGTGACAACTTGGTAGTTCTAAATCTCATCTTCACAAATAAATTAATAAATTAAAACTTGTAAACAAATTAATAGATAAAGATTATTAGAGGTTAACTAAAAATAATATCTTTTAATCCATGAGTAGCATAATACAATTTATACAACTTGATAATTGTAAAAAAAATATTTTTATAAATAAATAAATATAAATTTAACTTTTTAAATTTGATTTATTTAGATGTGACTTTTTTTTTACTACTTGGTGATTTTGAAACTCAATAATAATAAAAATATTTTTTTAAGAGAATTAAATTAGATGTGACATCTTCTTTATTCCTCGAGTCTTGAGACACAAGATGTAAAACTTGATCGTCCTAAAACTCATATTTTAAGATATTTATTCAAATCAAACTCTTTATTTTTCTTTTTTGTCAAAACAGTTTTATATCACAAAACAAAATTTTCTTTAAAACACACTCAACACATCCACATTTTTTTTAAGAACTACGTAGCTTTGATTTCTCCATCGCACCAGGAGATACGTAGCAGCAAGATCGCATTCTTGTCAAGCGCATTAATAAATTTTATTTACGTCTTTTATTTCTAGCACACATTTATTCCAAAATCATATTTCGAAAAATAATAATAATTGTTATTCATATTTAATTATAAGGAGAAATAAATATATTTCAGTTAATATTAATCTTGCACAATTAATTATAGGTAACTGTATTTTAACGGATGTTGTAGGGTGCTAATATATTTTCTACGCATAATTATAGGAGACCATTTTTTTTATATTATTTTTCTCTATTTTTAAGAGTTTCCCAATATTTTCCCTATTTTAAAATAAATTTTGGTGGCGACTCCATTGTATTCGAGACACGCTTGAAATTTTAGGCCATGACAACATGCCTGAAGCATAATGAGTCCAACACTCTTAGATGATTCACAAATGGCTTTCTTCCAGTCCAAGCTTCTTCAAGTGTCCTTGTGCCCAGTCGCTTGGTTGGACACCTATTCAAAATGTACACTGCAATTGATACTACTTCCCCCCATAATCTTTGAGGCATTTTCTTCCCCTTCAACATAGTCTTGGCTATGTTCACTATAGTTTTGTTTCTCCTTTCAGTCGTGCCATTATGTTGGGGAGTGTATGATGCAGTCACCTCATGCAACATCCCTTCTTTTTCACAAAAATCATGGAATTCATGAGAATTATATTCTACTCCTCCATATGTCCTAATGATTTTCATACTAAAGCCACTTTCTTTTTCAGCCATTATCTTGAATTTTTTAAGTATCTCAAGCACTTCATTCTTTCTATTGACTCGATATACCCAAATTTTTCTTGTAAAATCATCAATGAATGATACAAAATAATGATTACCTCCTATTGATACTTCTTCAAAAGGACCACAAATATCATAGTAGATTATCTCCATCATTCTTGAAGATCGAGTTGGCACTTCAGCCTTGAATGAGTTTCTATGTTGTTTGGCCTGACAACATTCTTCACACAACTTCTTTGGCATTTTAATTTATGGAATTCCTTGTACCATTTTCTTGTTATGAAACATTGGAAGGTTTCAGAAATTTAAATGTCCAAATCTCTAATGCCACAACAAATCTTCATTTCTGACGCCAGTAACTAGACACTTGTTCTCATTGATCTGGATATCAATCTTGAAAGTTATATTTTTAGACAGTGGTGCCTTCAAGATCAGTCTTCTTGAACTATCAAACAATCTTATTTCATCATGCTCCGTCTTCATAGAATACCTTTTTTCAAGTAGTTATCTAATGCTTAACAGATTGTTCTTCATGATTGGCATATACAACACATCACATATGAATGATTGTTTGCCATCTCTCATTTGAATCAATAATTTTCCTACTCCTTTTACAATTATTAAACTATTATCTACAAATTTGATATCGCTTTTCACCTTATCATCAATGCTTACAAATTAATCTTTGTGGCTATTCATGTGATTTGCACAACCTGTGTCAAGGTACCACTGGCAGTCATCATCTGATTTTGTTGTAGCCATTAACAACACCTCATCTGAGTTTGAATCCTTAGCTGCCATTTGAGCTTCACCATCCTTTCTTTGAACCTTCTTGGATATACATTCATTTGCAAAATGCTCCCATTTTTTACAATTGTAACATTGGATTCCTATATTGTTGAATTTTTCTTGCCATTTGAATTATTGTTGTTGTTATCACTTTGATTGGTCATCTTTCTAACTTAGGCCTGTAGAGCCTGTACTTGAGATGCTGAAGTTGTTGCACACTTTTCTCTTACTCTTAGTTCATGAGCTTCAAGAGAGCCTTGCAAATCTTCCACCTTTATCTTATCAAGATCCTTTGATTATTCAATGACCACCATAATATGATCATACATTTGTGTTAATGTTCTAAGGATCTTTTCAATAACCACCACTTCAGTTAACGATTCACCATTTGTTCTCATCTGATTAACAACAATCTGCACACGATTGAAATAATTTGCTATAGCTTCATCTTGTCCCATCTACAATAGTTCGTATTGCCTTATTAGCATTTGAAGCTTCACTTTCTTGGCCTTTTCCCCACTTGTATAGTACTTGACCAAGATCTCTCATACCTCATTTGATGTAGACGCCTTCGAAATCCTCTCAAAGTTGTTTGAATCCACACTTTGTTGGATGTAAAATAATACCTTTCAATCTCTTTTCTTGCAATCTTTTAAAGTTGTTTGTTGTCTTTCTGTTGAATTCGCACCAAGTTGTTCATAGCCATCTTGAACAATCTCAAACACTTCTTGAGCTCCCATCAACGATCTCATTGATGAAGACCACCTCTTCTAATTCTTCTCATCAAGGATTGGAAAATTCGTTGGATATCCTCCTCCAATCATGTATTCTTTATTTTCTTTCACTCACACTTGTATTTCCCAATTTATGATTCCCTCTCACACTTGCACTCATGTTTCCCAAGAATTATAAGCCAAACTCTTGATGTCAATTGTTGGAACAAGTTGTATAATTGTGAGTAATTGAAATTGAGAAGAAAATAAAAGAAAACAAAAAGTTCAGAAAACGAAGATTGATTATCAGCCTGGAGAATGTTCTCCGTTTTTCATTAGTAATATCAAACAGTTTTACACCCTTTTCTAGTATCTCACAAAATTGAATCTCAACTAACTTTTAACCAACTTCTAACAGTCTTAACAACTTCTTAATCATCCTAATTGAGTTACTATCATATTACAATCATTTTGAATTAACCATAACTAATAATAGTTAGTAGTATACTTCATAGTAGAGAGAGAATGTTAATGTCTTGTGTTGTTCCAAAGCCATTGGCAAGAAAAACCGTACAAAAATGGTTAAACATGTAGATGCGTCATAGTATTCATAAGACAATCGACCATTCTTGATTACAAAATAGAAATTGATGCATAAATTGCTTAAATATTGCACCTCAAATTGCCTCTAATGCCATTAAACTCTACACATATTGCAGTTTGGAATTCTTTATATGTGTCAGTTTGCCATTGGCAATTGTTTGGTGTATATTTTTTTTAGAAAGTAATCTACAATCTATTTACTCAAATTTAAGTTGTTATTAATGTTACACCATTGACCCATCCAACAATGGTAAATATGTCTTTATGAAATAAATTATATGTTTTTGTTAATGTCATTGTCATTAACAAAGACATATTAACAAAGCCATGATATTGTTATTTGTTATTTATGCTTTGATTATTTTATTATTTTTTGTTTCAAAAGAGTAATTCAAAAATATATATTAGATAATAATATGTATCAAAATATTATGATTATTTAATCAATAATATTTGTCATGTTTAAAATATTATTAGAAATTATGTCTCAATAAAAAAATTTTGACAAAAAAATATAATTTTTTAATTTAAAATCAATTAATTATGAATTTTTGAAATATAAAAATTTTAAGAACAAAGTAACGAACATATATACTTGTAGATAAAATTTTGAACTCATTTGTTATGGAAGTTTTCTTATTTTTGTAAATAAGTTTGTAAAAACTCATTCAATAATATATATTGATTTAATTAGAGGAACTAAAGTTGTATGAATAATAATTTTATACGGATTAAAAATTATTTTTTAAAATTATATAGATTAAAATTGAAAGGTTGAAACTCTATAAAGATTAAAAATATATTTAATCTTTTTTTAAATTCTTATTTTTTTCAAAATATTTTACAACTACGAAACATTTATTTTAAATTAAAAAAGTTTAAATATGTTTTTAGTTCCAGCAAATATACCACTTTTTGATTTTAGTCCGCGTAAAATCATAGACAATCGATTTTGATCCATAAAAAAAGAGTTCATAAGATGCCATGACATGTGAGCCTATAATATATCAAAACATCATCTTTTATGATATATTAAAATTTAAAATATTTTATATTATTAATTAATAAGTTTATTTTTTTATCATAGAATAATTAATGTGATTATATAAAAAAAATATGAATAAAAATTAAAAGAAGTGTTTTGAGAGGTTTTTGGAATTTTTTTATTCTTTTAATGTTGATTTAACGTTAATGATCAAAGTCGATCTTCTCTAATTTTACAGAGATTAATTTAAAACAATAAAATTTTAAAAAAATAAAAATAAAAATATATATTTATATGAACCAAGTATATATTTAAACTAACTAAAAAATATTAAAAAAATATTAAAAAAATACTTAAAAAATGCATCTATTTTTTTTTAATTGATATGATCAAATATATTCTGTTAGCAAAATATAGGGTCATGGGCGTGAGGATTGTTGTCGGAACTTGGAAGAATCTCTTTCCTTTTTGGATTAAGCGTTGTTGTTTGACCTCTGTTGGCATTTTGGCCTAATAATAAATCTGTTGAGGTATTGAAAAATAACAATCAATATTCAAAGAATGATAACAGATGTCAAACCATGTACGTTATGTAACAAAAACACGAAAACAAATCCGATAAGTTACACACGTTGTCAATGCCGTAAAGGCGTAAACTAAAGATGGACTAGGAATATTAAGTCAAAAATATACATTTAATTTTTAAATTAAGCTTAATTTCTGTTAGGGTTATTTATGTTTTTATTTAATTCAATTATATAAGTTATATTCTTTTACAATATTAGTATTTAAGATATATTAAATTTTATTCGTAGTTCTTTAATGTTGAATTTTTTCCGAATCAATCATAAAATATTTAGATCTAATAAAATTGCAATCAGTTGATTATTTAAATTAATTTATTTTTAGATGAAATTAAAGACATCGATTATGTGAATATACCTTAATATGTTCTTTTTAAGATTATATCTATATATATCTTTCAATTGTTGTAGATACAATTAAGATATATAATTTAATTGTAAGATTTGATGAATGTTTCTTAAGAAATTAATTTCAATGATATATTATTACAGCGTTTGATAGAATTTTAAATAATCAAAAGTTTTTAATTAATTTTTTTTTTGTTTTTTTATCAAAATTGAGATAAAAGATGCTAATAGAATGTAACTTAAAATATCAAATTAAGATAAAATAAACTAAAAACTTAATTAAAAAAAAATGAGTTAAACCTAAAAGATTATTGATGTAATTTTACCAAATATTAATATGAAATTGAGTTGAGAGATATTATTTTAACTCCTACATACTACTTCTCTCTATCTCGAGTTTATTTTTCTAATGTGGAATCTTGGCCTTCAATTAAAAAAATTAAAAAGTGTATTTTTATTTATTTAATCATGTTATACTAAGAGAATTAGATTAAAGTAATTTAAAGTCGGTTAAAAGATAAATAAAATATCATAAAAAATTATTATAATTCCAATTTAAATTCAAATTTTATCAAAAAATCTGTCTTTAACTAAAATTAATTAATTAATCACTTAAATTCAATAACTTAATTATAAACATATGTGTTTAGTATTAAAAATGGAAGAGAGTGTATTTAACAGTGGAGATTTAACCACCGCATAATTCTCCAATACTGAAAACCATTCGTACTTCTCTCTAATCATCTAACGCCCTTTAAAAGAAATATCTGTCTTTCAATTTGTTTATTAATTTTTTCTAAACATATTTTCTTATAAATTTTATCTTAAAAAATAAAGTCTAAAGTGAAATACATTTATATCAAAATGACCTTTAAATAATATTTACACAATAAATTTGTTGCCTACTTTTTTAATATGATGAAATTTAAATTGTCTTAATAATTATTAAAATATACTATATAAGTTAATAATTATATCAAATATTAAATAAAAACTAATAAAATTCACTTGTGATTTTAATTAATTGTGGATAAATTTTTCATAATATTTTCAGAGACAACTTAAAATATATATATTTTAATATATGTGAAAAAGGTAATAAGCATTTAAAATTAAGGGAAGGTATATTAAAACCAAATTAAGAGCGTCAATCATAATCCAAATGTCCAAAGAAATCATAACTTATTAAAAAATACATGTAATATTTTATATTTCCTAATATTAACTTGGATTAATAAAAGAATTCATTTTTTTGACAAGTGGGTTTAATCATAAACTTTCGTGTATTGTATTCACCAACCTAGGGATCATTTAAGGTCAGTTTTTGTCCAAATCAGCTCTCAAAATTGGTTTTTTAATTATTTTTTATTTAAATAATTTATATATATATATATTTCATCCTTTTAACGTGGTATTTTTATGTGTCATTTAAATATGATGTTATTTTAATTTTTTGTTTTATTATGGTGTTTATTTATTTCAAATTTTCATAGCAAAATCAATTTAGTGTAAATTCAAATTTATAATTTTTCTATCTTTAACATTATAACTCCAAAAAATATAAGTGTTTTTAGACATTCTACTTGTATCATATTTATAAATATGATTATAATTCTAAATATTTTATATTTTTATTCTATTAATTTATATGTTGTGAATTTTGTTTGTATATATTTTTTATGAATTATTAATTTTAAATTATATTGTCAATTGAGGTGATTTCTATCAATTTGAATTGAATCACAATTGTTTTTAGTCCAACCTAGATTAAATAACTGGCTAATGAATTTCTTGGGTTCAAGCTACAGAATAACTATTGAAGCTCATCGGTCAAAGCACAGATCTACACCGTTAAACAACAAACTTCCTCTAATTATTAAATATACGCGCCGTTATATTAACTAGAATTAACGAATCTAATACTCCATCTAAACCAAACCAAACGTGTTTTTTTGAAAGAACCAAAACAAAACTTGACTTTTTTGAAAGAACCAAAACCAAACTTAGAATCACTAAAATATTTGAATTAGTTTGTAGGTAGTTAATACTTATCATCTTGAATACGTTCACGAGAACATACGAGACCATGGACCATGTCCTGAAAATCAAACTAATTAAGGAACCCGCGTGGCAACTTCTAATTGACTAGTGCCATAGACTAATAAGCTGGTTGATATTTTAATTTCAATAATCTTCTGGATACCAGAACTTTGAAAAAACCATAACTAGTTTTGTAAGACCAAAAAAAAAAAAAACTAGTTTGAAAGACCTTTTGTAATATTTGATGATGATACTCGTTCGCAAGCAACTCTTATTTGAATTATACGAAATAGTAACAAAAAAGAGTTAGATGGAAATATCTCATACTAATAAATAAAGATTAAAGTTTATAAATGTAGTTTAATTTGGTTTTTAAAAATAAATTTAAAATTTTATTTGAACAGTTTTAACGAAAGAGAATTCAAATTCAATAAATAATAATTGATTTTGTGAAGTTTTTAATCTTTTAGAAAGGTTTGTGATTTTTTTATTCATTTGAATATGAAGACCCCTCTATCATTACAAATATGTCTTTTTTTTTTGGCTAAATATAATTATTTGTTCCCTTAAATTTTAAAATCTGAAGATTTTGACTCTCATAATTTGAAAATTGTAATTCAAACCTATTTTGCAAATAGTTGCCCCCGTTAGATTTTCATTTAGTTAACACTGACATAGACATCACATGAGATTTTTTTAATGATTACATTGGATATAAAATTGCAAGATAATATTTTTTAATATTGTGAGCTCATTTTCTAAAAAAAATTCTAGATTACTTTATATTTTTTTTAAAAAGTTACTAATTTTGATTATTAATTAAAATAAACACAAAATAAAATAGAGGAGCCAAAATTATAATATTGTAATTTTATTTTATTTTTTTAAATTGCTAATTTTGATTATTAATTAAAATAAATACAAAATAAAATAGAGGAGCCAAAATAATGTTGTAAAATTTAAGAGATTAAAAGTGAAATTTTACCTTTTTAAAAATATTGTTATTTTATCTTATCAATTAAAATAAAAAGTTTGCTGAACACCGTAAAAATTGTACAAGATACCCAAATGAAATTTAAAATCAATAAACTGATTATTAAACAAACAAAATTTAACAACATGGTCTTAAAACGAAAATGATCTTCAAAACAACATAAGTGCTATTCATATTAAAACAACAAAAGATAAGTGGTTTTAAGCACAATATAAGTGCTATGATGTTCAAAATGAAACAAAAAAAATAGAACACTTGTCTAAAATCATATTACATAATCATTTGCTAAAATATAATATAAAGTTTGTTGGAAGATTGTTGAGTCTCACTTGGATGAGCATATCATGTTTCCTTTTCCAAGCACTCCTCCTTGTTTCTAGATTGCCTGGTGTTTGAATAAATATTCAGTTGCACTTGATGGTTGAACATATTGAGCTTGCATAATTCTAGTTTGCTCGGATGCAACTTGCGTATGTTACGGATTGCGGCGCAGAGCGTTCAACCCAAAAAATGGGATAATGAGATCGCATATAGTGGGTGATTGTTTTGTGAAGAACAAAAAACAATATATAGACTAAACATAAAATACAAATATAAGACAAAAATACTAAAAATAGCAACAACAAAAAATGCACAAAAATAAATGGATAATGATAGTGTTTCATTGTCGAGGCTAATAATTTCGAGCATTTCTCGAATTCAACAGAGTCGCCACCAAAGTTTATTCAAAATAGAGAAAACATTAAAAAACCCTTAAAATAAGAAAAATGGTATTTGAAACCAAATTTTAAGTTCAGGAGTCGATTATGTATAGAGAATGTATTAACATCATACGACATCTGTTAAAATACGGTTACCTATAATTAATTATGCAAAATTTATATTAACTTAAAGAATAAAAAAACTGTCTCATCTAATTAATCTTTTTAAGAATATTTTATATTATTTTCGATTTAGATATGAGTTTAAAATCATCAAGTTGTACAACATGTGTCTTAACAACTTAAAGATAATAATAGAAAAAAGATATCAAATCTAATTAAATAAATTTATAAGTTGATTTTTTATTAATTTATTAAAAATAAACAAAGTTTTAGAACTATCAAGTTGCATCACTTGTGTCATAACAACTCAAAGATTAAAAGATGTCACATCTAATTAATATTTAATGAAACATTTGTTTGTATTATTTATGAAATTTGATTTTTAGTTATGAAGCAAATTAATTTTGAAATTAACAAAAAAAATACTAAATGGGCTGAACTCCCAAATAAATAAGTGTGTTTTTTCATTGTTTTTTAGGTCCAAATTATTCTAAGTTTAAGATAAAAAAAGGGTTAAAAAAGGATGTGATACTGAAAACCCTAGATGCACACTTCAAAGTGAAGTGGGACGACTGTAGCTAGTGTGTTTGAAGAAAACCCAAAGCGGAAGTATTGGAGAGAAAGAAAAACAAAGAAATAAAGAAAAAGAAGAAAGAAGGCGGAAAAGATTGAAAGGTAAAAAGAGGAGGCCGAGAGAAGGGAAGATACTGAGAAGGAGAGGAAAATGTCAAGTCTGAACATGGCGGTGCCAAAAGGCATGGTCGCCATTTTGGCGGCGACAACGACAATGATAACATTGTCAAAGGTTTGTGTTTTCTAGGCCGAATTTGTTTTTATCTAAGTATGTTAATTCTCTGTTTATGTTTGAGAAATAAAACAAGTTTTAGATAAGTTAAAGTTTCTCTCTGTATGTTTATCTGATTCTACAGAATATTATCTTCATGCTTCTGCTTCAAACTCAAAGTTTTGTCTTCTTCTCTCTACATCATAACAACCAAAGAGGACAATAGAAGTTTTAATTAATTAATTAATTAAATATATATTATTGTGTATTATTTACTCTAATGTTATTATAATTGTGGCTTTATGAGATGATGACACAAAATGAGCATCATTTATTACTTTTAGCTATATTAATTTTATTTCATTTTTTTTATATATTTATTTTTCTTTTTTGTATTAATGATTATGAAGCCATAAATATATACATCTTTATATATATATATATATATATATATATATATTAAGTTTTCATAAAGAAAAGTAAAATAATGGCAAACATAAAATTTGATATATTATAATAAAATAGATATTTTTACTTTTTGATTTATTATAATTAGTTGGACAAAATTGAGTTACTAAATTTGCCCCAATTTAGTTATATTTTGAGAAAATGTGAATATTATAGTTGCGAAATATAATTAAATATAAGGATTTAAATTGTATTCGTGAAAAAGAGTAGAAAAAGAGAAATGTGAGTAGACTGATAAATTGCTAATGCAAAATATGATATTCTCTAGCTTGGTTACCAATTGGTAAATTGACCAACTGGAAAATAATCGTCTTCGGATTGGTTACCTATGCGTAGATCGACATGAACGAAAGAATGATTATCTTTGGCTTTGGATTGATTATCGATGCATATATCAACATGAATGAAAGAATGATCGTCTTCGGATTGATTACCGATGAATAGATCAACAAGAATGATCTTCTTCAAATTGATTATCGATGCGTAGATCAACATTGATGAAGACAAAAATGATCGTTTTCATATTAGTTACTGATGCGTAGATCAATAAGAGTGAAGAATGATCGTTTTTTGATTGATTATCGATGCATAGATCAACATCGATAAATAACTAAATGATCGTGTTTGGCTTGGTTACCATATGTAGATAGGAATAAAGAAAACTAGTTTAAAAGGTGGTTGAGTATAAAAACAAGATATGAATGATTCATGCTTGTTATGTATTATATAAGGTTGTTGAATTATTACATATGGTTGATGTGAGTATAAGTAAGTTATGAATGTAAAATGCATGATTTATGTTTGTTAAGCATAAATTCTTATTCATTTATTTGATTCCTCAATCCTTATTATCGTCTACGCCCACAAGATTCAATGGATGAATGAAGATAACAATCATTTTTGCATGACGACTCCATCATGTTTTGTGTGACCCCCTTTTTCGAGGTAAAACAAAGTCCATTGTTTAAAATGATTACTCTTCAATTTTCTTATATGCATCCATACATGTTGAGAATCCATCGAGTTCCGGTGTATATGTTTTCCAAGTGTCAAAAGATTTAAAATATTTTTATATTTTCTCATATTTCAAATTCTAACATTATTATCATAAAACAACATTTCAAAATACTAGAACAATTAACTAGGAAACTGAATTAGTTTAGAAAGAGTGTATCATACAACATTAAATAACGACATTGGAAAAAATGCATTCACTACATTAAAACAAAACAATTTGGGTTACAATGTATGGATGATTGTGTTTAGCTTTAGTTGGATTTTTTTTACCACATATGGTCCCTCGTAGTTCGAGGTCCATTTTCCATGATAATCTTTTTTTATGGATAATATTTTCTTAAACACTAAGTTCCCTTCTTGAAACTCTCGAGGACATACCTTTTTCTCGTTGGATTTTTTAAGTCTTTTTAGATATAGCTGACCATGACATAGAGCTATTATTCTTTTTTCTTCTATGAGATTCATTACCATGAGATAGAGCTATCATTCTTTTTTCTTCTATGAGATTTAATTGGTCACATCGTGATTGAACCCACTCAACCTTTTCCAGTTTTGTTTCCATAGCCATGTAATACATAAGGCATCAATTCATGTCAATCCTAATGTGTCTCTACCATCTTTTGTATGACTTTCTTGCTATTCTCATTTGTTGCTTCTACAACCCCATTATTTTTTGGTCGATATAGCGAATAATTATGATTCTAAAGTTTGAAATTTTCACACAACTCAATCAACATTTTATTATTTAGATTGGTCTTGTTATTAGTGATAATCTTATTTGACAAGTCATACCAACAAATCAATTCTCTCATGATGAATCTGACAACCACGCTCCTCGTCACATTGTCATAAGAAGCAACTTCAACCTATTTTGTGAAATAATCAATAGCTACTAGGATAAATCGGTGCCCATTTGAAGCCTTAGGCTCGATGAGTCCAATAACATAATTTCCCACATTTAAAATGGTCATGGTGAGGTTAAGACATTCAAAGAGGTTGGCGGTACATGTATTTATCAATATAGATTTGATATTTATGACATTTTTTTATGTAACTAAAGAAATCAGGTTTCATGGTCAACCAATAGTAGCCGACCCTAAAGATTTTTCTTGCCATTGCGTGCCCATTTGTACGGGTTCCGAAAGAACCTTCATGAACCTCTTGAATGATTTTCTCTGCTTTCATTTTATCATCACATCGAAGGAGAACCATATCATGATTTCTCTTATAAAGCACATCGTCATTTAAGAAAAACTTCATTGACAACCTCCCCAAAACCCAATGGATATTCCTTATTATTGACAATGAATTTGATATCATAAAACCATGGCTTGCCGTCAGGCACTTCTTCTTTTGAACATTGATGGAAATTTGGCCAAGGCTTCAGCCAATTGGCTTCCTTCTCGAGGAATATGGGCAAAAGTGTTATTCTTGAAGTATGCTGTCAACTCTTTAATATATGTAGGATACGAAATCAGTTTGGAATCTCGAGTTTCCCACTCTCCTTTTGTCTGATGGATGACCAACAATGAATTTCCATATGCCTCAAGAACTTTTACCTTTGATTCAATGGTTGCTTTAATGCCCATGGCACATGCCTCATATTCTGCAATATTGTTTGTGCATTCGAAACACAATCTAGCTGTAAATGGAATGAACTAATTTTCTAGGAAAATCAAAATGGCTCCAATTCCATGCCCTAATGCATTAGAAACACCATCAAACATCAACATACATTTTTCTTTATTAGATGATTCAGCGTCTTCAAATAAAGTCATTATGCATTCGTACGAGAATTCACACTTCATTGATTGATAATCCTCTAGAGGTTGTTTGGACCAAATACTCTGTTAGTGCGCTTCCTTTGATAGCGTTATGTGTAACATACACCAAGTCATATTATGATAACAACGTCTAGAAACGGATAATCCTTCTAGTAGGAACATTTTTCTCAAGATGTACTTAATTGGGGTCCATTTTAGATACCAACTAAGTTATATGACATAACATGTATTGCCTCAACCGACGAGGAGACCATGCTAATGTGCAACATGTTCATTCAAGAAGTAAGTACCTTGTTTCACAATCGTAAACTTTTTGCTCAAGTAATAGATATAGTGCTCTTTCTTACCAGATTCATCATGTTTCTCCAGTACACAATCCATTGTCTAATTAGGTACTGTTAGGTATATAATAAGTGGTTTCCCAGGAACATGAGGCATCGAGATTGGAGATTTTGACAAGTACTGCTTAATCTTCTCGGAAGCTTTTTGACAATTCTCATTCCATTCAATCTTTTAGTCTTTGCGTAAAAATATGAAAATTGGCTCGCATGTGGCATTGAGATGTCATATGAACCATACAATATAATTCAATCTACCCAAAAAGCCACAAACTTATTTTTCTGTGCATAGAACCAACATTTCTTGTATTGCTCTTACTTTATCAGGGTCTACCTCTATCCCTTTTTTATTAACTTGCCTGATCTTACTCCGAAAGTGCATTTAGTAGGGTTTAAACATAGTATGAACTTCCTTAGTCACATAAATTTTTTTTGAACGTTAACAACATGGTATTCTTCGGTTCAGGACTTTGCAATCATATCATCCACATAAACCTCTATCTCCTTATGCATCATGTCTTGAAACAAATTTACTATTGCTCTTTGATAGGTTTCCCCAACAATTTTCAATCCAAATGACGTCACTTTATAACCAAAAGATCTCCGTTGTGTGATGAATCTAGTTTTCTCCATATCCTCTAGAGCCATCTTGATTTGATTATACCTTGACAAACCACCCATGATGGAGAAAAGAGAATATGGAGTTGTGTTATCCACTAGGACATCAATATGAGGCAAAGGGAAATCACCTTTTGGACTTCCTTTGTTTAAATCCCGATAATCAACGCATATTCCAACTTTTCAATCCTTTTTTGGAACTGGGAAAATATCATCAACCCATTGAGGATATTTTGTCATTGCAAAGAAACCAACATCAAATTGCTTATTGAACTCTTCTCTAATGTTATCTGACATATCAGAACTCATCGTCCTTAGTTTTTGTTTAATTTGAGCATATTCAGGCTTGAGTGGTAGCTTGTGTTCAACTATGTTAGTATCTAGCCCAAACATATCCTGATATGACCATGCAAAGACATCCACATAGTAAAATAAAATTTTGATCAACTTTTCTCGTTCACTTTATTTCATAGATATTCCAATTTTAATTTCTTTCTTATCATATTCGGTCCCTAAATTGATCACCTCAATAGGTTCTTGATACGATTGGATTATCTTAGCTTCATGTTCCATTAGCCTTTGTAGTTCTGGGGAAGGCTCACAATCGTCTTCACAATCCTCATCAACGTGATTAATTGGGAATTCAAAATTTCAAGAAGGTGTTATAGCGCTGCAATTTTCAACATAATCATTTTCAAATCTGCATTATTTAAATAAAGAGGAAACAAGCACATGTCAAAAGCTTCAAGACCATAAGCGTTATTCCCCTCAATTGCTTTGATTCGTTCTTCTAAACATGAAAATTTTCTTTTGATTATGTATCATCACTGATATATTGAGGTTCTTGCCAATTTTCGATAGCATTAAAATGAGGCACTTGGGGTGCCCTTGATGAAATATTGTTGAGGGTATAGGGTTTTGGGGTGGCATGCCGCCCAAAAGAGATGGGATTTGTCATTGGTTTATAGGATATGGGATTTGATAGTTGAGTGGATTGATTTTTTGTCCATGGGGTTGATGACTAAAGGAGGAGTACAATCAGGTGGGAGACTATACATAGGAAATTTCATAGCTGTTGTATGAAAGTGTTGGGTAGTCAGGGTAAAGTCTAGTAGGTGAAAATGAGTGGTTTGGTGTTCTTCGTTTGCAATTAGAGGATTCCTATTTCTATTCTCCTTCCTTGCCAAAGCATGTATAGCTTCTAGGATTCGATCAACTGTATCCTTCAATTGGCTAACATGTGCTCTCACCACTTCTTGGTTTTACTCAAGTTCATTCATGATCTTGGAGTTTGCGTGAGTTTGATAAGGGTGTCAGGAAAACAACTTTATTGATTTTTTTTTTAAATAAATAAAAAATTGTATGAGTATGTATTAAATATGAATGGAATGAAGATGAAATCAATTAGTTAATTATCTTTATTTTTCACATGATAGTTAGATGTTGGGGGAATCATAAGCCTTATGTAATTTTTTTTAACAAAAATGAATTATTAGTGAAGAAAATATGGGGATCAGAAATCAAAACAACAAATCCTTCATTGATGAGAAAAAGAGTACATCACATTTAAATTAAAAACTACATCGACTATGGTACTTTAATCTACTATTTTAATAAGACAAACAATCTTCTCCTCCAATTCTTCTATCAATTTTTTATAATATTCAACAAACTTGGAGACTTTGATTGGATTATTGAGCGAATGCATTGCCGCATAAACCTCTCTTAGATGTTTTGAAATTTTTATGATTGCTTGACTAGCAATCATTGCCAATTTTGAAAAGCAATCTTTCCAATGCTTGCCTTTATCTTCTAACTCTTTATAGATCTCTTGATTCTTCAATTGAGCTAGCAACATCATAAAATGGTCCTCCTAGTATATGGTTTCATCCTTTAAGCCATTATAGATATTTTCTTGGTAATCAATGTAATTCTTCAATTCACTAGATATGTTCTTAGTGCATCTTTAAGTTTTTTTTTTTTAAATATTCAAACTCCTTTTTCATGTTCCTCTCAAAGCTTATTGATTTTTTTCCATAATTGTTTCTACATATAGGCATCTTCAATAGCATCATTCTTTTCTTTTTTTCGCACATCTCAAACAATCTTGTATGTCAAGTTTATTTTCCTTTTCAATTTTCAACCTCTTGTTGCTTCTCTCAATGAACTAACTCTCACATGTGTTTTCTGATATGATGTTCTAGTTCTCTTGTGAGATTTTTTCTAACTCTGCTTGTAGCTCTTTTTTCTCCTCTTTAGATTTTAATAATGATGTTTTGAGTTCTTTTATTTCTTCATTTGTAACAAGGGTAGGTTTTGGTATTTTTTTATCATTCGAGGGTGTACCAAGGAAATGAAACTTGATTTCTTGGACTCTTTTCTTTACCCATTGTTGATAGGGTTCTTTTGTGCTACAACTTCTATATTCGAGTACTCTTCCTTTTCTAATAATCACTTCCCAAGCTCGTCTTATCATTTGCAACTTTGGTGGATCAATTATACCTGTATTGTACAAAAAAAAAACCCTTCTAATGACTTATCATTTGTTTCTCCAGCATAGGGTAGCCAAGCTGTCTCAGAGCTACCGTTGGATTGTAGTTAGTACATCATTTAGTTCCCATGAGAGGTACATTTGGGAAATCTCGACATTGACATATTACTTCCTCCACCTCTTGTTCTCTATTATACCAAAAAATCATGTCCCTAATAAGGCTAGCTATACTATGAGCTCTTTCATGATTACTTTTAAATCCAACATGATACCCTTTCTTGAACATGTGAGACATAAACCAAGTATACAACACTAGAACACAACACAAAATTGGTACCCCTTTCTTCTCGTGTCCCATATGTAGAGAATAGTATACATTATCACGAACCGCGAGAACTGGATTTTGTTTATTTTTGTTAAAATTCAAGAAGACATTGATGACAACAAAATCTACAAAATTATCAAGATTTGGAAATAAAAAAATAGTATAGATAATGAGAGCCAAAACATCTACAAAAGTACCTCATTATTTTTTAACAGCTAAATCTAGACACTTTTGCTCTAGATATTTCTTTCGAAAACCATGAATAGCTTTTTTTTTCTTTCTCTTTTTTACTTTCCAACTCTCTTATGTAGATTTTCAAAACTTCATCAATTTCACTCAAATCCAGTGGTTGCCCAGTATATCGATAAGGAGTTCCTTTCTTTAAGGAGGAACCCAATATTTGTTCGAATTATTCTAATGTCGGGGCCAACATAAAGTCTTGAAAGGTGAAACATCTCAAGAGAGGGTTCTAATAGTGAGTCAGTGCTGTGAGGGCCCTTGTTTTCACATTCATTGCTAAGAGGTTTAGGATTTGCCCATATTTATTAAAATAACTCTCACGCTGTATATTTTTCATTTGATTGCTTATGTCTCTTAAACTTTTCAAATCAAATTGCTTGAACTTTAAAAGTAAATTTTTTATTTTTTCCAATCCCATTGTCCACTTTATTCAACACGTGACTAAGGTCCTTATGATTCTCAACAATCCTGAAAATTTATGCAAAATGCCATTTTATTATTTCATTTAGAGAAAGAAAAATTGTCATGACATATGAATGGTATTACATAAGTTTTAATGAATGTGTGAGGTATTTTTCCAGCTTATATGAATATTCTTATGATGAAATGAACTATTGGCTTATGTAGTGAAACTCTCACAATGGTGGCTTTATAGTTCCAAACGTGGTTCCTTAAGCCAATAATCCCATTTTGGAATATTGTCAATAACAATAGGTAAACTATCTGAAGTGACAATTCCCTTAATAGGAATAAACTCTAGGGGAGATCTTCATTCAAACCAAATAAGATGTACATCCAAAAGGCTACCACTACACAATCTCGAAACTAAACTTAAGTTCTGTTCAAACTCTTATATAAGGTTTCACTCATAGGTTTGTGTCTTAGTAAAAGCGTGGACCGTAGAAAAAACATTATTAAAAAAATTCATAATGCTAATAAAACATATATATATATATATATAAAAAATTAAAAAATCTACCTGCTTAAAAGAATATTATAATGATAGTCAATACTTATTAAATAAACATATAAAGCAACAAAAAATGAAAAACAAACAAATATAAAAAAAGTTAAAAATTATGCACAATAAATTATGTTAGGCTTGACTCTTTATGAGTTTCCAGTGGAGTCGCCAACTATTGAGGCTAAAAATTTCATGGTTATTTTTGAATTTAATAGAGTCGCCACCGAAAATTATTTAAAATAGAGAAAACATTGATAAACCCTTAAAAAGAGAAAAATAGTCTTTGAAACAAAATTTTGAGTTCGAGAGTCGATTATGCGTTAGGAACCCTTCGTATCTCATCTAATTAAACAAATTTATAAGTTGATTTTAGATTAGTTTATTAATAAATAAAAATAAAAATAAAGTTAAAGAACAATTAAGTTGTATCACTTGTGTCCTAACAACTCAAAAATTAAAAAGATATCACATCTAATTTATCTTTAATGAAATATTTGTTGGTATTTTTTATGAAATTTTATTTTTAGTTATCAACCAAATTAATTTTGAAATTAAAAAAAAAACCTAAATGGGCTGAACTCCCAAATAAATAAGTGTGTTTTTTTTTTGTTTTTTAAGCCCAAATTATTCTAAGTTTAAGATAACAAAAAAAACATGTTAAAAAATGATGTGATACTAACAACCCTAGATGCACACTTCAAAAGAAAGTGGGGCGGCCGCTGCTAGTGTGTTTGCAAATACGAAAACAGGGAGTATTAGAGAGAAGGGAAGAGACCGAGAAGGAGAGAAAAAGATCGAGTCTGAACGCGGTAGCGTCAAAAGGCGTGGTCGTTGTTTCATAATGTTATCTTATTTTTGTTCTTACTAATAAAAAATCTACATTTTTATAATAAAAGAGTAACTATATAATGAAGATAAATAACAAATAGATTTATTGTACAAGAGAAAAATACCTTAACATTTTCTATTTGTTTTTTATTACCGCCCCACTTTCTTTATATGTGTTTTTTTAATATCGCATCTGGTTTCTTCCTTTTCTCCTTCTTTATATATGTTTTTTTTTATTATAAATAGAATTCTTATCATATCCCTATTTTAAAGCAAATGAAAATGTATTTATAGAGTTTTTTCAATTAATTGGTTTCTTCCTCTTCTCATTCTTTATGTTTTATTTTCTTTGTTCAAAATATGAGTTCTTCTGCATTCCTGATGCATTCACTTTTTTTTTTTTTTAAAAAAAGATTGTTTTACGGAGTGGGCTAATTTACTAATTATGTTGAGAAATAGAACAAATTTTGGATGAGCTAAAATTTCTTTCTATATGCGTATCTAATTCTGTAGAATGTTGTCTTCATGCTTTTGCTTCAAACTCAAAGTTTTGTCTTCTTCTCTCTAGATCATAACAACCAACAAGGATAGTAGGAATTTTTTATTTAATTAATTAATTAATTAAATATATATCGTTGTGTATTAGTTACTCTAATATTATAATTGTAGTTTTATGAGATGATGAGACAAAATGAGTATGAATCTAAACCAAACAACAATCTTAAAGAAGTCATAAAATACAATGACGGTAGGGTAAAACTAAGTTTTTCAAGAACTTCTAGTGCCAGGTTTTCTGATGCTGGTTCCTCTAGACCACCTCCAATCATACAATTACCTCAAAAACTTGAAAACTTTACAAAACCACGTTTTTCATGTTCCAACATACCAAGTGCTTCCTTTCAAAACGTTGACTACTCCACAAATATACCTCACCAAATTTACACAGCACCTCAAAACACTAATGAGGAGCAACAAAACATTTCTCCACCAACTTCGCCATCTTTTTCTGCTATAATTGAAAATGTTGTAAATGAACTCAATGTTTTAGGAAAGGAATTTGAAGTTGATAAAACTATTCTCTATAACGATTTTTATGCTTCCAAAAATACGGAAAAAAGAATTTGGTTCTTCAAAAACTTTCTAAAACATAGACAAGATATTCAGAATGAATTTTACAAGTTCATTTTACAAAACAAGACTCATATTCTATTTTTTGAATGGTTTGAAATTTATGCTAAACAAAACCAAATTTCTTATCCTTTCAAACAAAACCTAGGTTCTATTAATCCCATAACAACCAGAAACAAAACTCCAGAATGGGATTTAGCAACTGGACAAAAAATCCAGTCTGAACACCCACCTCTAAGACAAATCATAATAACGCATCCAAAAAAACCCGTAAAAGCTGCCCATTTCAAAATCCCAAGTGAAAGTTCTGAAAAAGATATCCGAAATATCCTTCAAAAATATAAATTTACAAATGTCCATCTTAGTACAATAGCAAAACAATTAACTAAGATAGAAGAAAATCAACAAAATACCACTGTCTCTCCAATTGAGACAACTGATCCAAAACTAAAAAACCCAGTTTTTAAACCATTCCAAATCTCAAAAACAAGCCAAAAACTGTTTAGGGAAGGCAAATCAGAATTCACCCAAGCCGTACATGAACAACTCAGTAGGATAGAACATTCTTCTACCTCCACACCGATTGTAGCCAAAGATACATTTGACAAAACGGTTACAAATTTAGACCAAGTTTCTGAAGCCGAACAAGAACCACAAAACCTGTGTAAACTTCAGTGGCAAAAGGGTCAACCTTTAGCCATGGTCACCGCACCAGACTTAGATATTGAAAAATAGACCTAAGGTTCTCTCTCAATCCAAATTCAATGTAAACACTGTCTATTAATGGAACATAGATGGTATGTCTGAATACAACATCTTAGGTCTCCTCCAGCAAATGATAATGGCATCAAATGCTTACAAAACCCAAGCACCCACACCCGACAAAGCCATAGTTGAACTCCTAATAGCAGGATTCTCAAGCCAACTCAAAGGATGGTGGGATTACAATCTCACGACCCTTCAACACTTAGAAATTTTAAACGCAATCCAAACCACAGAGGAAGGAATTTCTATCCTCGACGAAATAGGAAACCCAATATCGGATGCAGTTGCAACACTAATACACACAATTAGCTTGCACTTCATAGGTGATCCATCACACTTACAAGATAAAAATGCTAAACTCCTATCCAACCTTAGATGTAAAACACTTTCTGAGTTCCAATATTACAAAAATACTTTCCTAACTAGAGTCATATTAAGGGAAGACTAAAACCAACCTTTCTGGAAGGAGAAATTCCTTGCAGGACTCCCAACTCTTTTAGGAGAAAAGGTTAGGAACAAAATCAAAGAAGTCTATGGGGTAAACCAAATCCCATATAACCATTTAACCTATGGGGAATTGGTTAGCTTCACTCAAAAGGAAGGTTTGAAAATCTGTCAAGATTTGAAACTCCAAAAACATCTAAAATAGGAAATGAAAGGAACTAGAAAAGAATTAGGATCCTTTTGTAAACAGTTTGAAATACCCATGACCAATATTTCAAAAGACTGTGGAGGATCTTGTTCAAAACCATATAGAAAACCCCACACCAAACCATGAAGACTAGAATTCTATAAAAAATCTAGACCCCCAAATTCTTACAACCAAAGAAAACCTAATTTTTACAAGAAAAAACCTTTTCAAAAGAAGTCCGAACCTCAAACGTCAAAACAAATAACTTGTTACAAGTGTGGTCAAACATGACACATTTCAAGATATTTCAAGAGAAATAAAAAGCTCCATGAATTAAAAATCGATGAAGAAATAATTCAAAAAATAGAGGCAATACTTTTAGAAACCTCTGAAGAAGAAACTGCCACAGACTCTGAAATGGGTTCTTTAGAGAATAATAAACCTTTACAGTTTGACGAACTAGGGGCCTCTGACTCACTTCGCGATTCAGAAGCAAGAACTAATTCTTGATATTGTAAAACAGGTAGAAGACACAAAACTTCAAAAAGAAATAATAGGAAAACTTTTAAATACTTTTGAATCAAAACAAGGCCAACCTCCTACCTCATCAAAATTACTTCTTAAGACCACTTATGACCTAAAAAATATCTTAGGAAAAAGAGCAAAGTCACAAGCCCGTGTCACAATTCAATCTCTTCAAGAAGAGATTAAAATCGTAAAACAAGAGTTAAAAACTCTTAAACAAAAATAAGAAATTGATTCAAACATTCTTCAAAATCTTCTTTCTCAGGTACAAAATCAAACCTATGACCATGATCAAGATAAAGAAGAAAGAGAAAATGAATAATATTATAACAAAATTGAAAACTTAGAAGAAATCCCAGAGGATATCTTGTTCATTTTAATGGAAGATTCAGCTACCATTTTTAGAGGATTCCACTTTGATTGAAACATTACCATTTTTAATGGAAGATTCAGTTTTACTTTTTATAATCATGTTGGAGTTATTAGCGGCAACAAGTTTTTCATTAGATTTTTGTCGAAATCTATTTGGTACAATGCTACTTTTTAAACAATCTAAATCTGCTCCCATATCAAAGAGTGCAATTGTTTCAAATTTGAAATCTTCAGAAAATACTATATATATATATATATTATTTCTTTTTTATATTAATGAATCGGGGTGGGTCGGGGGCGTATTTTTCCTCCGACACCCAACACCCAATTAATAAGGGAAAATCCACACTCGCACCCGTTTCATAGCGGGTGTGAAATTTAGGCCCCCATTCCCACCCACAAAGGAGTTCGGGTTTCCCCCCACACCCACACCCATTTATATATATATATATTAAATTCTTAAATCAAATATATTATAATTATTATTAGATAATAATATAATAAAAAATTATTTTCTATAGAGATAAGATTATAATTTTTAATATTTAAAAAAGATTAAGTATATTCAATATGTATATGTATAGAAAATTCAAAACTTACTATAATATTTACTTGCAGGACGAATTGCACTTTTAGAATGAATCTGTATTACAATTTTAAAACAAAATAATTAATTCCAAATTCACTACATCCAATTATATAAAAAAAATCATTTGACAGTTGCTTACTTGCTCAAACGTACTCAAATTGTGCTCACATCCTCAAGAACTACATGTCAGACTTAATTTTTTAGATTGCAACAACATGCAAATGTGGAACATGATTTCCATAAATGGTCTACCACTCATCTGTAATGCAATAAATACTTTATCCCACTATTTACATACAAGTATGAAGTATGTAGTTTAAAATTAACAAAACATTGTACTTTGACTTACCAAGGGACACAATAGACGTCATTCTAATTATAGAAGTATACAAATCATGTTATGCGCTTTCTTATATTGAGCAATCTCCTTTAGACTTCATCATTATCATCATAATCTTTAGAAAGCTTTAGAATGAAAGCATAAAATCCATGTGTTACTTACAGATATTTGCCAACATTTGGGTCACTATAGAAGTGATGGGGGTTAAGGAAATGTCCAGCTTCATGCAATGGGCGATAAAGTTGACTCTCCCATATATTATCTATAATTACGTAAATTTCAGAGTATTTGTTATCATTTCCATTGAACGTTGTTGCAATAGATTCCTTTTCCTAATCCATTGCCTCAAATGTGTAACCCATTGTTAGTTTTTTTTTTTCTCGTTATCAACTAGTTTTTTAACATGCACCAAGGACCCCGTCGCCTTGAGAGAAAATATAACATCCTTCCAAAATGAGGCATTGCTAACAATACTATATGCCCTTTTTCCCTTAGGATATTTTGATGCATTTGTGTTAACCCATTCTTCTAGTATAAACATTCTTCTTAGGTTATTTTTTTATTTATACAACAATTGAAAAGTGAAGAATGAAGTTGTAAACCTTGTCACTCCACTTCCAACCAATTCAGCGTTTTGGATGAAATTTCTCATTATGTTAAGGGTGATGGTATGATTCTAGATGAACCCAACAAGAAATTGTCCTCTTCCAATGACCCTCTTAAGAATAGGAAAATTTCCAATATTTAGAGTCCAAAAAGTATTAGGACATTTGTCTTCTAAATATTTTCCTATGACAAAAATAAATGAATGACATCATATGGCTAACATCATATATTAACATTTCAATCCCTGTCGTTGTTAGAGCTTTCAATGGACATCGCATAGAATTGATGGGAGAGATCAAACTCTCAGTTTTAATAGGTCCGATCACATTTGAAATTAATTTTCACGTGATAGATGTGGTACCCGCCTATAGTTGCTTATTGGGAAGGCAATGGACTCATTATGTCGGCTTAGTGTAATCAACCCTACATCAAAAGCTAAAATATATGGTAAATGACCAATTGGTAATCGAGTTATAAGAAGAAGACTTATTGGTGAGTAAGGTTTCCACGACACCTTATGTTGAGATGACGAAAAAAGCTCAAGAGACCATCTTCCAAGCGCTAAAAATCATGGACACCACTTACGTTAAGACGACACCTATAGAACCACCTCTGTCGAGCACGACTATTATGGTGGCTAAATTCATGTTGAGAAGAGGACACCATCCATAGCATGGTTTAGGGAAAGATAGAAAAGGGCTCAAAGAAATGGTGGAACTACCTGATAGTATAGATAAGTGGGGTTTAGGCTACAAGCCTACTAGGGCTAACAAACAAAGATTGGTAAAAAAAAAAAAGGATTCCCATGTGTGACATCCAATTGAGGTTCCAAAGTGCTAGATCGACATCGGAGATCCATATTGCAGCAGTTGGAGATGACATCCATTATTGACACTAATTGGACTCGTTTGTGTGGTGTAGGAGTAGAAATCAAGAACTGGAAAATTCTCAAGTCACCTATAATATTTATTGCAATTCCAATGTAATTCTAAAAGCATTTACTCCTACTAAGACCTTAAGATGTTTCATTATATTTAGGATGGACACAATATTGTTTTCCCAGTACTTTGAATTTCAATAAACATATTGTTCTTTCTTATCGTTTTCATATTTTACCATTGATTCACCAAAGATGTTCATTTTTATTATCTTAGCCTTGAACAATGAAAATTTGGGAATAGTTCATTCATTGATGACTGTACTAAAATCTCGCCACATAATTTTGACCATCTTGTTTGTCGTACAAAAAATAATAATGAAGAAGATTATGAAGTTCCTCTAGAATTGTTAAGATCGGTGGAACGAGAAGCCAAAGGGATCATGCCCCAAGATAAACCAATAGAAATGGTTAATATAGGGACATTAGAAAGTAAAAAAAAAATTAAGATCAACACCATCTTAAAGAAAGAAGCGTATCACGAGCTAATCCAACTCCTACATGAATACAAATATACTTTTGCGTAGTCATATTAGGATATGCTTGGATTGGATACTAGCATAGTGGAGCATAAATTGTCCTTAAAGTTTGATTTCTCTCTAGTCAAACAAAAATAAAGACAAATGAAGCTCAATATGTCATTAGAATTAAAAAAACAATTTGATGTAGGGTTCCACCCTATGGCAAACTATTCCCAATGGATAGCTAGTGTCGTTACGGTGTCGAAAAATGATGGAAAGTTTGAATGTGTGTTGACTATAGGGACATTAACAAAGAAAGTCCTAAAGATGATTTCTTGTTACCTCACATTTATATTATGGGTATAATCAAATTAATATGGTTTATCTTTTATGGATGGTTTATCTGGATATAATCAAATTAAGATGGCAACCGAAGATATGGAAAACTGACTTTCATCATCCCTTGGGGAACATTTTGTTAAAAAGTAATGCTTTTTGGTCTAAAGAATGTTGGGGCGACCTACCAAAGAGCCATGATAACTCTGTTCCATGACATGATACATAAAGAGGTAGAAGTATATGTAGATGACATGATTGCTAAGTTACAAATAGCAGAAAAACATGTTATTGGTCTAAAGAAACTCTTCGAAAGACTTAGAAAGTTTAAGGTAAAGCTTAATCCCTCCAAATTCCCTTTTGAACATGAGGTCGGGAAAATTATAAGGATTTGTAGTTAGTCAGAAGGAATAGAGGTCGTCTTCGATAAGGTTCAAACCATTTTAGAAATTCTTCTATGAAGTATACAAGAGAAGTTCACAATTGTCTTGGGAAATTAAATTATATTTCCAGATTTATATCACAACTAATGACCAGTTGTGAATCGATCTCTGAAATTTTAAACAATTAGGTGGAAATAAGAATGCCAAAACACATTTGAGAAAATCCGACACTATTTCAGAAGCCTCAAATTATATTCCCCCTAATTCCAGGCCATCTCTTGATAATGTATCTTACATTCCTCGACAGGTCCATATGATGTGTGTTGGGACCTCAAATCTCATGGGGGATATGATTGGGATTGTCTTAATATATCCCAAAAAATAGTTCATACCTATCACAATGCGCTTTGTGTTTTGATTATACCAATAATATTATAGAATATGAAGCTTGTGCCATAGGAATTTTGGAAGCTTTGGAATCAAATGGAAAAGTAATGGAAGTATATGGAGATTCAGCCCTAGTCATTAATCATCTTAACCAAAAATCAGAAAACTCGAGATAAGAAATCAATACCTTATTTCACCTACATAAATGAATTGTCGTCATAATTTGACAAAATCACATTTCACCATGTCCCTCTAGAATACAATCAATCGGTTGATACTTTTAATAATTTATCCTCGATGTTCCAAATAATTTGAAACGATGAAATCATGTCCATTAAAATGGAGAGTTGGGATCATCCTGCCTATTTTCACGGAATGGAATAAAAAATCAACCGGAAAGCTTGGTATCATGGCATCAAACAATACCTTATTAATAGAGAATATCATTTCGAAATATCGAAGAATGAGAAAATAACTCTAAGACCGTTAACCACAAGCTTTTTCAAGAACAAAAGCTTTTGTATAAAAGGAATCATGATATGATACTCCTCAAATGTGTCAATGTCAAATAGGCGAAAGAAAATCTACAAGATGTCCACGATGGCTCTTACGGGATCGATATGAACAAACATGCAATGTCTAGAAAGATTCTTCAGACCAGGTATTAGTGGTTCACCCTTGAAAAAAGTTTCTTTAATTATGTAAAGAAATATCATAAGTGTTAAATATATGCTGCCAATATTCATATCCCACCAATACCCCTAAACACCCTTAGAAGGTCTTGAATGTTCTTAATGTGGGCAATAAATATCGTCGACATAATCGAACCAAAAGCTCCAAATGGACATTGCTTTATCTTGGTGGAAATTGATTACTTTACTAAATGGGTAGATGTCGCGTCGTATACCAACGTAACCAAAATTGTGGTAATCAAATTCATAAAAAATGAGTTAATATGCCATTTTAGCCTACTAAGAAAGATCATTACTGATAATGCCACAAATCTGAATAACAAAATGATGGATAAATTGTGTGCCACATTTAAAATTCAACACCTCAACTCATCCCTGTACAGATCGAAAATGAATGGTGTAGTTGAAGCAACAAATAAAGCCATAAAAAAAACTTATTTAGAAAATGGTTGTAACATAAAAGTTTGACATGAGAAGTTGCCTTTCGCACAACACTGCCATCATACTTTGTTGCAGTTGGGGCAACCCCTTTTCCCCTAGTATAAGATATGAAGGTTGTGCCACTCATTGAAGAAGAAATTGTAAGACCCTCATTTTATTCAATTATCATTTTTGTAACAGTCCCACCTTACCTTTATCGGTACTGTTAATCACGACCTTCTTGTCCCCCTTTCCACCATTGGAAATAGAAAGTTTTTGCCTTTCGTGGGAGTCGAACTGATAAGTACTGCCATATATAATTCGCACTACCAATTGAGTTGTTGGCTCAATTGGTTGTGGGAATGAGATGAGGCGAAGGAGGGCGAGAAGGTTATGACTAACAGTGCCAATAACGGTAAGGGTCGAGCTATTACAGAAATCCTTCATTAAGAGTATTAAAGGAAGCCAAACTACATGAGTTAGAATGGATGCAAACCCGTTTCGATCAATTGAATTTAATTGAAGAAAATAGGAACAAATAATACATACTTGAGAAAGGAAATCTAAATAAAATGACAAAATCAACAATATGGATTGGACTATAGCATGAGAAATTAGTACAGTTTATCTTTGAATTACTAGTAACAAAGTCGGGTCTTCCACCCATTTATCATTTTCAAAAACAACGTATATGTTCCCTTCTCATCCATGATTTGAATGACCGTGTCCAATAAAAATAATAATGAAAGCCAACATATTCATTCATTCATGAAATTTCATAAATTTAAAACTAAGAAATCGTCCCGCGTCTTAAAGCCGGAAAAATGACCGACGCCCAAAGCCATGAAAACGACCAGCGTCTTAAAGCTAGGAAAACAACTCGCACCCAAAGCAGAGAAAAGACACGCATCTTGAAGCCGGGAAAAATATTCACACCTAAATCCGAGAAAACGACTTGCATCTTGAATCCAAGGAAAACAACTTGCCCCCTAAGCCGAGAAAATGACTTGTATCTTAAATTCGGGAAAACAACTCGCACGCTAAGAAGCCGAGAAAACAACCTGCATCTTGAAACCTAGAAAATGACTTATACCCAACAACGAGGAAACGACCCACCTCTTGAAGCGGGAAAATGACTTGCACTTGAAATCGAGAAAACAACCTACATCTTGAAGACGGGAAAATGACTTGCACCCGAACCTGATAAAATGACCCGCATCTTGAAGTCGAGAAAACGACTTACACCCTCCTACAAAATTTATTTTTGAACAAAGTTCAAGTTGTCATCTTTACTTATCCTTTACATTGATTCTCAAGTAAATTCTAAGTAAAGAGGGGCGATTGTTGACAAATAATTTTGTCTGTTATTTTTGTACACTTTTTATAAAATAAAAAATATAATAATGTAAATAAAAATAAATATTTATGGGCATAAACTTTAGAGAATCATGGGTACTTCTCGTTCTTTTAGACAACGGTAATGTTGATTTCCCACCAAAATTAAGTGTTGCAATAAAACAACGAAATAATGAAAAACTACAAAAAAAAAAAAAAGATTGCCTATTTAATCATGGAAATAAGAACAAAAACATGTCATTAATTGTAGGAACTAAAATTAACAAACTATAACAAAGAACTCCTTAAATTAACTATTAATGAAAGGAAAATAAAACATAAGACAATGAAAAACATGCATATGATGTAGGATTATCACAAATGCAAACATAGTTTGTTGTTTTATCCCCATACAACAATTAAATTTAAATCACGTAACTATTAAAAGCAAGCTTAAACGGTTTCGATTGGCTATAGTAAAATAAAGAAAGCATAGCATGTAAACAAAAATAGATTAGAAAGGCACAATTGATTTATCTTGGTTGACAACCAACATAGTAGCTAAGTCTAGCCCTATAAATCTGAAGGATTTATTCTACGATCACTAGGGAATCAAACTTACACTTGAACACCTACTAGTCACACTGACTTTTTTCAATATTGTCAACCTTCTTGGTTAGTACAATCAAGCTATTGAGGAAAGATAGCCACTAGTAGGCTAGGTTACAAAATAAAGTGTTTGGATTTTTCAGAAGTATTTCTCGCAAAGAGTGTTTACGAATTTGTTCCTACAAAAAATTTTCACTTTAGTGTAAGACCTAAGAATCTATATAATTCACTTCATCGAATACTTCCACACTTATTCAAAATGTTAGTGCATTAAATTATTCCCAAAAATTGATTTTGTTATCATCAAAATAAGTAAGGGTTCAAGAAGAATATCACTAGAAGGAAATGGAGCCTCCTTGGATGAACCTGATGAAGTGGCTGTTAGGATCTCTCAAGATCGGGTGCTTTTGGCTTTCTAAAGTTGTAATATTAGATTATCTCATTTGTTTCTCTAGAAGTTGCAGAGTTATGAGAGGCCAAATGAAGTTCATGGTCCTTTTTGTCCTGAATCCAATTTGTGACAAATGAGAGGACTTTGTTCCATTAAGTTTAAACATCATTATGATCCAAACTTTAAGATATTTTATTTTGGGTGGAGGTGATTTTGGCAGAAAAGGAGGTAAGGAATGTTTGGGGGTTTGGGAAGCTAGATGGAGTGGTTTGTGTGGAAGGAATGATGACCGGAGGGATTAGTGAGGTAGTATATATTGGAACCAAGTTGGTTTTTCACTTTTAATTTTGATTCTAAGAAAAGTATTTTATGATAACAATAAATTTGGATTAATAGGTTCATTGAGTGTGAAAAAATTGGAAGAAGAAAATCAGAGGAAGATACCAAAGGAAATGACCAGAGAATGACATCAAAGAACATAAAGTTTACACTTCTACCTTTGAATATATGCCTCTTAAAGTAACATGCCTCTAAAGGTTACTAAGATTTTCTATGATGTTTGGGTATGATGTATGCGTTTGAAGTTTGGCTATGATGTTTGGGCTTGAAGAGTAGGTCTGATAAATGCGTTTGAAGAATGACTCTAAAACTAAGTCTAAATACCACCTTTGAAGATTGTTTGAAGACTAAATTTGAAGCACGCCTCTGAAGCCCTTGCATGTCTCTGATGGGCAAAAACTCAACATGCCTACGAAAAATTGATATCAAGGTATTGTTAACTCTAAAGAGATTGTTGAAATCATAAATTAAAGCTTGAAATCTACTGATCAAAATGGTGCAGTGTACTCCAAATGTTGTCGCTTATATAAATATATACTCAAAGCTGAAGAAAAAAACAAGAGAACTCACAAGCACAAAATTTCTTAAGTTATTACAGCTCATAAGGATAAGGTCTAGAGAAACACTTGCTCAAAAAAATATTTTCTAATTTTTTTCTACTGTGAGAGTCATTGTTACAATTAACTTGTTAGAAGCAAACCAATTTGTTCCAAACTCTTGTAACCAAACTTTTGCGTTGAGAAGACTTAGCTTGTAGAGTCAAGGTGTTTGTGTTCCAAAAAACATTTGTAGGTGTGAGGTTGTTTTTAGAATACTTGCTTGTAGGGTCATGTATTGTGTAATTCAAGTTTTGAATTAGCGGATTAAACCCTTTTGAGTGAGGGGGTTGGATTAAAACCAGGATAAATTCATGTGTCACTCTATTTATGCAACTCTTGTTTTACTTCTATCCTTATTTACTTAACATGATTGCTACTAATCTTATTCTAAGTAAGTCACCAAACTAGAACCCATTTTAAATGAATTAGCAAAAAGATTCCAACTTAGTCTCACACAATTCAAGCCCCTTTCAGTAGATTCAAAGGGGAAGAGAGGGAAAGGAAATGCAGAGGATTCATCTAATAATATATGTTAGAATAGGTCAACAAGAGTTGGAGCAACATGCACACCTTTATTGGGAGAGGGATGGACAAAAGGTGGTGATATAAGATCAAGTACTGGGGTTGAAGAGGTAAAAGGTGGTGGTAAAGTAGTGAAGTGTGTAGGTGTTTAAGCTGAAGTATTAGGCATATAGAGGAAATGGTTGGTTTTGTATCTAAGGAAAGAAAAGTGTTTATTTGAGGTATTAGAGTTATAAGTAAGAGGGGTGATGGGTCGAAGGGAGGGCAAGTAGTGTTGGTTGGTAGGAGAGAGGGAAAGATAGAAGTTGGTTGAAGTTCAATATGTGGGATAGGAATAAGGTGCTTAGAGTTTGAATGTGCATTATGTTTCTTCCTCTACAAAGAGGTTATCGTATCTTCATCGGCGATTATGTTTCTTATGCATCCTCTTCAATCCTTAGATTTTGAGTGACTCTTTTCCTCTTCAAAATATCATGTGCAGTGAGTTCAAAACATAGGCTTGAGGTATACAATGAGTTCACCTTGGGGTCTTCATAGAGTTCTTTGTTCATTTAGAAATAGCGAACCCTTGACACGCACCCATTTTCAAGCATGATTCCTTTTTTTTGGTATTTAAGGATGGTAATGAGAGATTGTTGAATGATCTTTATAGGAAGACCTATCATAGTGCTTGAATCCTCCTCGTTTGTGTTCGCATCAAAAAACCTCCAAAACTCTTTTTCTAGGACATCCAAAGCCTTCCTCAACAAGGTCCACAATGAAGTTGAATTTATTCTTGTCTAGGTTTACGAAATCAACCTTGAATTTTTGAAGAATCTCAAGTTGTTCCAGCTAACATTGAAGCTTTGGAACATAGGAGACGTTTGTAGTTGAGGAGATTGAGGATGAACTTGATGCTATTGAAGCAAGGGAGATTCAGGTAGAACGGGAAGTTTATCGGTTTGCAAAGAACAAAAGTGTGGGAAATGTGAGAGTTTTGAGTGATTGTGAGTAATAAAAAAAAATTAGGCGCCAAAACTGTTCATTTTTCAAAGTACTAAATGCATGCATGGGACACTTGTAAAAGTATTACACCTTATGAGAAAAAAAAATTGTTCATATAAGAATAATTTAATTTAGATTTACTAGAGGAACCAATAAATTCAATGTCATCAGAGGTAGAGCAAACATAGTTTTAACCATTCACTCGACTTTATTAGAGGTAAGGCATACAAAGGATTAAACATCATTCTTTAATAAATAGAATATTTAGATGTTTCTTTATAGACTAAATATATCCATGGCAATGGGTTTTGTGAAAATATCAACCCACTGATGATTAGTGTCAACAGATTTAATGTCTAAAATACCATTTTGGACATAATCACATATAAAGTGATATTTAAAATCTATATGCTTTTCCATGGAATGTAAAATAGAATTTTTGGTTAAACATATGGCTGAAGTATTATCACAGAAGATAAGAATGTTACTCTAAAAAATTTGGAAATCTTCTAGTTGATGCTTCATCAACCACAATTGACTGCTACAACAAGCTATTGAGATATACTTTGATTGTAATATAGACAGAGCAATAATGCCTTTTCTTTTCCTGGACAAGAAGATTATATTATTATCAAGGAATGTGCAGTTTCCATTGGTGCTCTTCCATTCTATCTTATCCCCAACATAGTTAGCATCATAGACACCTACAAACATGTACAGTTTCCAAAGGTTAGTAGTGTCTTTCAAATATCTAACAATTCTCTTAATAGTTGTTAACTAGGATTCTTTAGAGTAAGATAACATTTTTCACATCCATTTGATATAAAGTAATTTTATTAAATACGACAAAAGAAAATAAATTCATATAGCCTCTAACCTTGCCATATGGGCAAATGTTTTAGTGTAATCAATACCTTGCTGCTGACTATATACTTGGGCTACAAGACATATGAGTGTTTTTTTTGTTGTATACCCTAAAGGCTTTGGACCTTTTAGAGTATCCCAAAAAGATGCATTTTTCATATTGTAAGTCAAAGTTGCAATGATTTACTTTGGTGTTCAAAATATAGCATATACAACTAACTTGATGAAAATATGAATTGTTGGGCTTTATTCATTTCCAAAATACTTAAGGATTGTTATTGAGAATAGGTATAATATAGATTATATTATGAATATAACAGTTAGTGTTCACTACTTCTTCCTAGAAGTGTCTGGCAATGTTCATTTCAAGAATCATCGTACGTTCTATCTCTTGAAGAGATTTGTTTTTGCTTTCTACAACATCATTCTATTGAGGTGTTCTAGGAGAGGAAAATTCATGTAAATACCATTCACTATAGAAGTTTTCAACAAGTTTATTTTCAAATTCACCCCTATGATCACTCTAAATTGTTGTCATACAAAAATCTTTTTTCATTTAGCACTTGTTTGCAAAAGGTAGTGAAGAACTTATGTGACTCATCATTGTGTTTCAAAAGCTTTATCCATGTCCATCTTGAATAGTCATCATTAATAATGAGTTCATACTTTTTTTCCCTGACAAAGGCAATCTTTACTGGGCCAAATAGATAAGGATGTAAAAGTTTAAGTGGTCTAACGATGGAAACAATGTTTTTAGAGGAAGCCTCACAAAGAACATTTAATTCGTACTTAAGATTTGGAAAGCCTTAGACTAATTCAAGTCTTTTAAATTTTGAGATTAACCTTTTAGGTGCCATACTTTTTGTTCCCCGCATACAGACATAAGACACTAGACTTCTTGTTTGTTTAGATAAAATAAGTTTATTTTGTGAATGTTGTTTTTCCTTTGGCTACAAAATATTGTGATCCATATGTTTGACTAATTTCCTTACAAGACTTTTGATTGAAGCGATACTATAACTAATGTCGCTTAATTAACTAATTATCAATAAGTTATGCATTAGTCTTTTCACAAGTAAAACATTACCTATTGTGTCGTGCCCAATGATCTTACCCTTCTGATGACCTCCAAATCCTACAATTCCTCCATTCTTGAGCATCAAGTCTTGGAACGTAGACTTTTGTTTCATTATGTTTCGAGATCATCCACGGTTCATGTACCATGGTTGGTGTCTCAACTTTGTTGCTATGTATATTCTCAAGATAAATTATTTTATTTTTAGGTACCCAAATTTGGTTGGGTTATGGTTTCTTAGTTCTGAAGGGTATCTTGTCTTTCACTATTTTCTGCATAGGACAAGTTATTCTGTTGTGACATTTCTTACTTATGGCAGTATGCCTAAAAATATCAAGCTGAATAAATCTAGGATTTTCTTTAGTTTCTTCAATGCATATACCACGAGTATTGTTTCTACTAACCCCGTAGATAATATAAGCTTGTTTAGTTCTATCTATGCCAATATCAAATAAATAAATCTTGAAAGGCTATTTCATGCTTAATAGAATTGCAAAATTTATTGCATGGAATTTTAGAAACATTTTGTTTTAAAGTTAGATTTTCCGTATTTAGGTTTTCCAAATCCTTTTCATGGGAGTTGCATTTGTTTGTTAAGATGTCATGAGCTTTTCTAAGAAACCTAAGTTTTTAAGAAACTTTACAATTCTTATTGAGAAACTCATTTAACATATCTATGAGTTCATTACGAGATAGGTAAGAGAATACCTCAATTTCTTATTCAACATATTTAGAATCAGAATTAGAGTGAGTATCTAACATTAGGTCCATGTTCGTATACTCTTCATTTTTATCATAATCATCCCAAGTTGCCATCATACCTTTCTTCTTATTCTTGAAATGTTTCCTCTGGGATTTCCTTTTCTCAAGTTTAGGACAATCTAATTTGAAATGATATGGTTCCTTGCTTTCATAAAAGACGGGCTTATTCTTTTCTAGCTTTTCACTTCCTTCTCTACAATTTTGGGACCATTTGAAATCTCATTTAGGAAAGGATTTCTTTTTGTTGTTCCACATGCACTGGGTTTTTCTTGATATAAAGGAAAAATCTTCATCATTTGACTCTTCATTCTCATTTTCCCATTCATGTTCGTATAAATCTTTAGTTGGTTGCAAAGCCTTAGAATTTGTTTTCTTTCCTTTTGATTTGAGAGCTAAGGAGTTAGACTTCTTTTTGGGCTCATCTTCAACCAATTCAATCTCATGGGATATGAGTGAACTCCTAATCTCTTCAGAGTCAGTTTGTTTAGATCTTAGCCTCTTGAGTGGTTGTTACCTTTGGCTCCACTTGCTGGGAAGATTTATCAGGATCTATCTTGACGTGGTCAATATTCGTGTAGCTCTTTTGGAGAACCTTTAGTTCAAAAAACAGAGTTTGGAATCTAGAAAACATATTTTTCAACGTCTTCATCTCCTTCACTCTTAAAGAGTTCATACTTTCTAACAAGTAGATTTTATTTGGCATCATGTACTTGTTTGTTTTCTTCGTAGTTAAGAACCAGAGCATCAAAGATACCCTTAATTGTTTCTTTGTTACTGTATTTTTCAAACTCCTTGAAGGTGATAACATTTATCATGAAGGTTTTAGCTCTATGATGCATTTTTTATTGTTTCTTTTGATCGAAGTCAAAATTCATTTTGGATATTTCAACACGAGAAACATCTTTTGGAGCCTCATAGCCTTCTACAAGAAATCCCCTCATTTGTTGCCAACTTTACAAAAATTTTGTGGCAAAAAAAAAACCTCACAAATTACTGATTGAAAAAGCCCTCACAAATATTAAAATTTAAATTGGTCTTTACTTGTGGCTGAAAAAACTCTCACAAAAGACTACAATTTCAGCTGGATTTTGTGGCTGCCTAAGCCCTAAAAAAATCACAACTTTCATGAAACAATTTTTCAAAAAACTTTAAATTGTTTTGGATCATTTGATGAATATGAAACTTTCAAAATGTAATTTTTCTAAAGATTTTTTCAAAACTTTGAAGAATGTGGAGCTTCTGAAATAGAATTTTTCAAAAGTTTTAAAAAATTTAGAAACTTTGAATAAATGTGAAACTTTTCAAATGCAATTTTTCCAAAAATTTAAAAAAGTATCCAAACTTTCGATTAATATGAAACTTGTTAAATGCAATTCTTAGGTTGAACATAAAATTTTAATAGAATTCATTAAAACAAATTAAAATTTTGAAATTATCGAAATGTCTATAATTTTGAATTTTTTGACTATTAAATAGTAATAGTAAAATAGTGTCTTTGTGAGTGGGGGTTAAAAATAAGGTGTAGGTAGTATGTTTTTTTATTAAAAAATCCATCAAACATTAATTTGGGCTTTCGAAGCCTGGGCCTTTTTTTTTTTGGAGGCCAACACAATTCTATATCTTCTGATTGCCCATTCTTTATCACATTGTTAGGTTTTGTACCCCCAATTAAACTTGTACTCCCCAATTAAATGTTTTTTTGAATGAAATACCCAAAATAACCTTAACAAAATCAGTAAATATTAAAAAAAAAATGAAAAATCAAAACAGTTGTACTACCACACTTGAAAAATCCGAAAAAGTGAGTGCTGATGAAAAAAAGTTTATACCAAAAATTTCAAGAGGAATGAAATTTCCGTTAGTTAAAAATGCATACCGGAAATTTCATTTGAAATTTCTGAGATGGTTCACTGAAAATTTGAAAAATCCAGTATACATTTTCAATATCGGAAATTTGAAATTTCCGGATGAATTCCCGGGAATTTGAAAAATGAAATTTCCAATAGTTATTTATAACTTCTGGAAATTTGAAATTTCCGGTATGTTCACCGGAATTTTGAAATTTCCGGTATGTTCACCGAAAATTTCATTCCTCTTTGAAATTTCCGGTACAATGTGTATTTTTTTAATTTTTTTCGTTTTATATAATTTTTTTAAAATTATTTATTGAAGAGCAAAAACTGACGGTGATCATTCTCGAGTTCGGCCTCCTACACAATCAAATAGGAGAGCTGCAGTTGAAAAAAGAAGAAAGAGAAATGAAGAAACGGATGAGCAGCCCCAACAAAATCCTGTGTTTAATGCAGAACAGGATAACCAGCCCCACCAAGATCATGTGGTTGATGATGAACATGATCAGCAGTAGCAATAGTTTGATGATGAACATGGTCAACAACACCAGCCTGAAGAACCCATGTTTCCTGGAGGTCCTTATGATCTTTCTATCCTTAAAGATTATGAGCATCATATTGCAATTAATGTTTGAAATGGACAAGTTAGTAAATAATTTATTTTATTACATATTATAATATATTTGTGGTATAGGTTATTTTATTACACTTTATAATATATTTGTAGTATAAGAAAATATATTTGTAATTCTGTGTTATTTTTAATTAAACAGGATAGACGTGTCTTGAAAGTTGTTTCGAATGGCAAAAAGCAAGACAAATTCATTGATATTAGATATCAATTACCTACTCAAATAAATCATTGGATTAATATATCTGGATTACGTCCTCTAGGAAGATGTAGTATGCATATGCTTGACGGTAATATGATATCTACTTTTGTTGAGAGATGGCACACAGAGACTAGTTCATTTCACCTGCCATTCGGTGAAATGACTATTACTCTTGACGACGTCACGGGTCTTTTGAGCATCCCATGTACTGGAGAGTTTTTCACACCTGCCGCAAATGTCAATGAAGATTTGGCAATTGCTGCTGCTGTTGAGTTGTTGGGAGTTGTATATGATGAAGCTGTCAATGAGACTAGGACCAATAGAGAGGGCTCGTATAGTTTTGAGTGGTTGAAAAAGATATTTTTTAAGAAACTTCATGAAGGAAGATATTACTATGCATTGAGGGCATACCTACTTCATTTGGTAGGGTGTACCATTCTGGCTGATAAAAGTTTTACACTTGTATCTGCAAAATATCTGTTTTTGTTTCAAGACCTTGATAATTGTGGTAAATAGGCATGGGGACTAGCTGCACTTGTGTTGTTATATGACTATCTTAGAGATAGTACATTGCCTGCAACCAAACAGATTGGAGGATATTTATCTTTATTTCAGGTACTGTTATATTTATTATACTCATTATTATTTTTTTAATTATTTCATCACTTTAATAATTTTACTACATTTCAATTATTTACAGACTTGGATTTATGAATATTTTCCTGATATTTGTAAACGGGATATGGATGAGCATATTTCCTCGATGCCACGGATATTTCGTTGGACTGCAAAACAAACATTTGGGAACGTTGCATATTACAGGGCAAAGTTGGATGCTTTGAGGGATGCTGATATTATATGGGCGCCGAATTACGATGAGAACGCTATAACACGATTTCAGTATTTGTCATTGTTTACAGGATACATTCATTGGTGTTCCTTGATGGTTCCATATTTACCAGAGAGGTGCATATGACAATTTGGGTATACTCAACACATTCCTCTTACATCACTTATGCTTGTTGTACGTGATGTCGACGTTGAATGGAGTATGTAGCGGAACTCTGTACGATCACTTCGAGATAAATTGCACCCAACTTTATATCCACATGAGTGTGTTGAGGGATTCATCTTGTGGTATTATAGGATATCTCATCCTCGGATGATCCCTTATGTTGCTACATATGTTGGTCCTAGTTATGATGCTAATGCTGGTCCTGGTCCTGGTCCTAGTCCTAGTCCTGATGCTGGTCATAGTCATGATGTTCGTCCTAGTCATGATTCTGGTCCCGATACTAGGTGTACACGGTGTCACACAATTAGTGGTCTTATACAGTAGAGTTTAGATTTACATATGGGCGGTCTTGAAGATCAGATGCGTGTCTTATTAGAGAGAGCTTTACACATTTCTAGAGGAGGAGATTATCAGTAGTATTATAGTTGTATTATTCGTAACTTATTTATTATTTAGACTTATTTTATTATTCGCGACTAAATTTCAAACAACATTTAAAGTGGAAATCCTATCATTGAAAGCAACATACAAATCAAAAGTGGCAATCATCTAAATTGAACACAACATTTAAAGTGTCAATCCTATCATTTAAAGCAACATACAAATCAAAAGTGTCAATCATCTGCCAAAGATATATAATCTGAATTATTTTCTAAATCTAAAGAACCCCAATGTTGTAGACATCTTGCATAAGCGATAGCCCATGATGTAGATTCATCGCTACGATGCTTCTTCCAATGTCATGCAAGTGGAGGTAACGAACATGCAGATTTTAATTTAACTTGAACCCGATGATTTTCGTTAACAAAACCATGCTGATAACACGATCACGTGACAAATCTCCATTATGTGCACCCCTCAATGGGAAAAAAGTCAAACAAAAAGTTTTTGCTAATGTAACAAGAACAAGATTGTATTTTGTTTCTATCATGTAACCCATATCAAGAATGGTCATCCACTTCTCGTTAGCTTGGTTTTCAAACTCAGATACAAGTGAAGACTCTATCACTTCTTGCAAACGTTCCTTGAATAATGAATCATATAAATTAGGTTTGGACTTAATGTCTGTATACAACTGTCGACATACAATGCTCTAGTATTCTTCACCATGACCAAGTAAAGTAGCAATAACACGATATCCACTGTTTCCATCTACTTTAACATTAATTATGTCTTCAATATATGGATGAATTAAAGAAGGAAACTCGTGGAAAATTTTTTTAACCTGATGGGAGACTTGTTTGGATGCTTGATGGGAAACTTGTTTAGATGCTTGCTGGGAGACTTGAGTATCAACATGCCCAAAGTATGATGGGTCGCGATATACGTCATATCCCTTCGGCTTATTGCCTTTTTTCTAAACACCACCTTTTGTTTTGATTTTATCACTGGTGTACACATTGATGCTGTCTCCGGATATGCTATTTCATGCAACTTGCTCTTTAATGCCCTTCTTCCAGCAACATTAAGTGTTTTCCATGTTTTCCAAATTATATTCATCTCTGATGTAATGTCCAACTCTGAATTATTTGTCAAATTTTCTTCCTCTTAATCACTATTCATGGTTAATTTCCTTCAATGTATATGAACAACATCTAATGGGATTGGAACACCTTCCAGCTTGGAACACCTTCTAACTCACATGCACAAGGTAATCCATGAGTGTTTCTAAGTATACAACAACACACATCTTTATCGTTACCGACATAGCTGACTCTCTTGTATTCATGAACAATATCACCTAAGGCTTTCTTCGATACAACCCTAGTCAATTTCTCAATCAATGGATTGTTGTGTATATGCTCTTTGCGACCCTTACTGATCTCAAATGAACCTTTTATCTTAATAATTTGAAACTTCAACATGTCATTCTTACCATTCCATGCCTTACAAAAATCTCTTCAATGACCAATGAGCAGACTCAACCCTAATATTTAAACAAAAAAATACAGAATGTCAAGTTTTAATCATATATCATGCATAAAATAAAATACAAAATGTGAAGTTTTAATGACATACCTATTAGTCGTAGTATTTCCTAGATGCAATACTCGATTGGTCCATGCTTCAACAAGTCTTTCTTTATGAGGATTCAACCATGTGTCTCTGACGTAGTCAAAGAAAATAATATTATCGACACATGCTTGCTCAAATATTTGCAAAAGTTCCTTGTACTCCTTCTCTTCAGAACAATAAACAATTTTCCACCACAACTCAAGAATGGGTTCTTGTATGTCTTTCTTTAATATATATTGTTTGCATTTGCCTCCAACATTTTTGTTAATATGATGTTGGCAAAGTAAATTTGTTGAAGATGGAAATACAACTTTAATTGCATTCATTAGAGCAAGTTTTCTGTCAGTCACAATCACCTGAAGAAATGACATGTTTGAAACAAACAACTCTTTTAACTTCTCCAATGCCCACCAAAAGTTGTCTCGACGTTCAGAATCCATAAAAGCAAATGCAACATTAAATGTCAACCCAGTTGAAGTTACACCAACAATTTCAAATAATGGTAACCTATACTTGTTGGTTTTGTAGGTGTTATCCATGATCAATACAAGAGGGAACATGTTCAGCAAAGTTATGGAATCTCGGTGCGTCCAAAACATATTCCTCACAACGTTGGAGTCCTCATGAGTCCTACTCCAACAAGTATATTTCTCAGCTTCAAGTAACTTCAACAAATGTTGCATATCAGTTCTAGGTCCTTTCAAATTCTTCCTATATCTACTTCGTCGCTTGTAAATTTGATAGATACTAGTCACATTCTCCGTATCTCGATCTCTCCAAGATGACAAGATCTGTCTCGGTGGAACATGATATTTTGTCAACTCGTCAACATGTTTCTTATATTCTTCTGTTAAGCGTCCCATAAATGCATTATTCTCAAAAGTAGCTACTGACTCATAGTTGTGAAGTCCACAGATTAAACTAATAATCCATCCTTCAACATTTTCAGCGGTCTCGATCTAAGTTTAAATGGACATCCACACCTTTTAGTTGAAGTACCTGTGTTATTTTTATTTGACTTATATTGTCCACCTCTATCACAACCAAAAATTAATTTTGACTTTCTTCCTCTTTTTTCAGTCTCTACGTCTGATCGAGTAATGATAAGTGTTACTCGATTTTGTTGACCGATCTCTCTTGTCCATGATATGATAGCTTCTCGTGACTCAAAAATTTTATTAATTGTAAATGATTCAGTTAAATCTATAAATACTGATTATGTGTTTTTCATCCCTATTTAAAAAAAAACTAAAAAAAAATAACAAACAAATTAAAAAAATATTAACATTTTTTTTTAACTACCGGATTTTTGAAATTTCCATATCCACTACCAGAAATTTCAATAAACGAAATTTCCGGTGAACAAAAAATAACTACCGGATTTTTTAAAATTTCCAGTAGCTTTCAGAAATTTGAAATTTCCAGTATTGAAAATACAACTACCGGAAATTTTGTTGACCAAATTTCTGGTATTACATATAACTACCGAAAATTTCGTTGAGGGAGTGAGATTTTGGAGTAATTTTTTTTTACCACGTGAATGAATTTATTAAGAATAAAATTATGTTTTTAACAAATTGGAGGTATAAGTTTAAACGAGGGGTACAAAAGTTAACAATCTCTTTATGATAGTGTTTTGTCACAAATTGTTTTTTATTGGTTATTGACAAAATTAAAGGTAATCCCTTTTTCATGTTCTTCCCTCCGATATTTTTTTTCTTTATCTCTCCGATTCTCCATTCTTTCCCGACGTTCCTTTCCTTTTTCTGTTTTCCGATAGAAAAATATATATATCTCTGATGTGTATGGACCTGTTATATGCATTTGATTTTGTGATTATGTAAGGTCTGCTCTCTTCAGACTCCTTTTTGGCGACTCTATGGTCTACCAGAGATATCAAATCTGTCTCCCAACTTGCACTTTGCTTCAAGGTTAAGTTTTTTTTGGCTGCTTAATCATTAAAATCTAATAGCTTTTTAACACTAAAATAGACTTGTTTTGAATGAGAAAGCGGGCTGGAAGAAAAAAAAAAACAGAGAATGGCGGAGATGCTTAGAGTTCCAGAATTGAGAAATAAAAGAAACTAGAGCTAACAATTACAATGGTGATAACTAATTTAGAATTTGGCAGCATGTTACTTATATACTGTTTTTAATAGCCCAATATTGTTATATTTTTCATAATTTATTTACGACTATATTTTTCATAATTTATTTAAGCAGTGGTTTCTTTTTAATTTTATATCATTAATGTATTACCTGGAATTGAAATTTTTATACACAATTACTAAACAATTTTGGTCTATAAAATAAATTGGTTAAACTCCACCACTATATACAAACCATAAAAAAAATAACATCAACCTACTTTATAAAATAAGAATTTAATAAAAAAAATAATTTTAATAAATTGTTATTAATAATTTTGAAAGATTCTTGATAATATTTTACTTTAAGCTTCGTTATACATTGGGCTGGCTTTGATTGGCACACTTCACCCCACCTTGCTCTCTGCCTCTTTTCCTTTCTCGTTTATTCCTGCAACTCTCCTACTCTCTCTGCACAGTAGCCGTCCACTCCCTCTTCCTTTCTCTTCACACGTTCTGTTTTTTTTTAGAATATTTAAGTTCGGTCATGTTTGTTTTCGGCTCCTTAAGATATTTTTGGGTTGTACCGTGCGCCCCCATTTATACCTCCCACCTTCCTTCTTCATGAAAAAATTGTCCATAATATTATGAGTAAAAACTTTACAAAAATTCCTCTTCTCTTTTTTTCACCCATTTTATTTAAAAGTTTGAATTGTTCAAATCACATATTTGTAAAAATTCGAATATTTGAAACAATTTGAAATCCAAAAAAAAAAAAAATAAACTTTGAAACTTTAAAATTTTTTAAATATTAATTTTCCAAATCTTCAAATGTTTCTATGAACATGAAACTTTCGAAGTTCATTTACGAAATTATTTCAGAAGTTTGATCTTCAATAAAATTTTTGAAACAAACTTCGAAAGTTTGGGAACAATACAAAAGTTCTACATTTTTATTAGTAATAAATTTATAATAATAAATAGTAATAAATTTATAATAATAAATTTATAGTTATAAATTAATAGTAATACATTTATAGTAATAAATTTCATATTTAATTTCAGAAGTTTCAAATTCATCAAAACTTTCGAAAGTTTTGATGCTTTCTGAAAAATCACACTTTGGAACATTGAAATTTGGTTAAATTTTTTAGAAAATTAAATTTCAAAAGTTTCAAATTTAACAAAACTTTCGAAACTATCAAAAAACTTACTTTTTATTATTTCGAAAATTTATAAATTTCGAATATTTATGGTTCTATACAAAATAAAAAAATTGCAAATTGGTCTTTAGAGAAAAATGAGAGGGTGGGAGGTACAACGGTCCAATTCTCGATATTTTTTTACCCAAAGTTTATTTAATGGTTGAACTCCATTTAAGAAATATTCGGTTTAATCCTTTCCTCATATTACATATTAAATCATTTAGAAAAATAAATAACCAATTAAATTATTAAGACTTATTGAATGTGATATCTATGTAATTCTTGTTTTATCGAGACGTCAAAGTTGTACAACGTACTATGTTTTAATTCAAATTTTATAACAAACTAATCAATGATAAAATTAGTTATAAAGAATTAATTAGAAATGACATCCTTTAAATTATCAATTTGTGAGGACATGTTGTACAATTTGTTAGTTTTGAATTTCATATTTGAAACATTATTAAAAATTATTTTCTTTCTTTTTTGTAAGGATTAATAGGATCCAACATCATTTTAATCTTTAAATCATCAAGACACAAGATATACAGTTTGGTAGTCCTTAATCTCACATTTTTGCAATTTGCTAACAAATCAATACACAAATAATTTTTAACGTAAGAACAACATTGATTTCATTTTCTTGCTGCACAAAGAGATATGTAGGAGCAAGGAAGCACCTTATCAAGCTAAATAGTAATTTTTCTTAACTTTTCATCTTCGTTGTATTATTTACATGTTATTTTTGTCTTGTCACCCTTGCACATGTTTTTGTTTAGGTTGAATGCCATATTTGATCAGATGATGTTGACATTGAAACTACTTGATGTAGATTAGTAGTTGTAACACTACAAGCTATTTATCTAGAAAATAACTTATAGTTTAAACAAGTTATAATATCACATGTGATTCAATACATGTTATGGCTTAAAACCTAACAACATTAAAAGTCTACATCAACGTCTCAAAAGTGCAACCCCAAAATATAGAACAACAGCATTCAAAGTTCAATCCAAACTTCAAAAATTAAGTTTAACAGAAATAACTTAAACTCATCATTCAAACTTCAAGTTTTGAGCTCCTATACTAAGGTTTATTTTTTCTTCTGAAAAATATATAAAAAACGTGGGATGAAATTATATCTCAATGGGATCCTAAAGAATGAAATATAAGTAAACTCAACAATCTATTATAAAGTGTACTCATCTTCTAATTCATTTTCTTTGCAGTCTATCATTAACTATTTCTTTTATATCTAGCCTTAGTTCTAACAAAATGTCTATTCCATTAAATGCGAGTAACCTAATGACTTAAATCCTAAACCAACAAAGATATCATAATGATTATAAAAGGTTTCCTTAATGCCACAACTTGTTAGTAAAGTATTTTGCTAAGAGTTGACATAATTAGGTCCATAAGTAGTCCCCCACCTACACACCCCATTACATATAGAAAGACAATTCATCTTGTTATGATGATTCTTGTGATTCTTACTCTAAACATACATCTATTTGTATATAAACATTTGTCTATATGTATACAAGTGTGATTACTTTTTCAATCATACAAGCCATATGAGTGAGCATTCAACAAATAATATGTATATGCTATTTATTGCAATCATAGTAATCAATCATATCAAGTGGCAATGTATATAATATCAATCATCAATGTAAATGCAATAATCATACATGAAGAAACGTTAAAAATAGAAATACACATCAAACAGGGTCAAAAACTGTAGAACGAGAAACACAAATAATGGAAGTTTCAATTTTGTTTTATTTTAAAAAACATTTTAGCAATATTAAACAAAAGAGATGAAAATAGAGCAGATAAAACAGAAACACATAACAACATAGTCAATTGAACCTGGTTCACCACCAACACTTTAGCTATATTTAGTCCCTTTGAACATAAAGATTTAATCCACTAACTAAATCATGCTTTTACTAAACATCTGCTAGTTAATCTGATTTTGTATAATCAAGTTGTTGAGGAATGCAACCATCACAGGACTAGTTTACAAAAGTGTAAATTAAAGAGTTTTTTTAATACTCTCAAAATAGGATGTTTACAAGTTGTATTCTCAAAACCTATTTCCTAGCACATAGAAAAACAAAAGGATAGACACCAAGAATGTAGAGATGATTGTATTGTGCTTATTGTAGTGTATTGTTCTTGTTGACACACTAAGCACTTAGAAACAAAATCTGCTACGTCTCTCTTCATCCCTTCCCACCAATACAATTATATCAAGTCTTGATACATCTTATTAGAACCTGGGTGAATAGTGTAAGAAGAATGATGAGCCTCCTCGAAAATTTTCCTCCTAAAGCCACCAACATTTGGAACACACAACCGAGAATTCAACCTCAACACACCATTAGAATCAACTGAAAAGTCTAAAATTTTACCATTTTGAACATTATTTATCATATTCATCAAGTATGGGTATTGACTTTGAGCTTCTTTGATACCATCAACTATGGTTGGATGAATTTGTACGTGGGTTAAAAATAAACTCGAATGACCAAGTTCCAATTGAATTCCACTTTCAACAACTTCTTGAAATTCTTTAACTATTGGCCTGTTTACTTCTGCTATATGAGCAAGACTGCCCATGGACTTCCTACTCAAAGCATCTGCAACAACATTTGCCTTCTTTGGGTGGTATAAGATTGTGCAGTTATAATCATTCAAGAGTTCCATCCACCTTCTTTGTCTTAAATTTAAATCTCATTGTTGAAAAATATACTTAAGACTTTTATGATCGGTATAAATCTCACAAGTTTCACCAAATAGATAGTGCCTCCAAATCTTAAGAGCAAAAATAACTGCAGCCATTTCCAAATCATGTGTGGGGTAGTTCATCTCATACCTCTTGAGTTGTCTAGATACATAGGCAATAACTTTACCTTGTTGGATAAGTACACAACCGAGACCAACTCTAGAAGCATCACAATAATCTGCATAACTTTCACCACCTATAGGTAATGCCAAAATAGGTGCTAACATCAAGTACTCCTTTAATTTTTGAAAGTTTTCCTCACATGAATCAGTCCATCGGAACTCAACTTTCTTTTGGGTCAACGTAGTCAACGAAGATGCAACCTTTGAGAAGTCCTTCACAAAACGTCGATAATAACCGACTAAACCAAGAAAACTCAGAATCTCCTTTACGGTAGTAGGTTTGGGCCAATTCTGGACTGCTTTCACCTTACTTGGATGAACACTGATTCTATGCTTAAACACAACATGACCTAAAAATACCACACTATCCAGCCAAAACTGGCATTTTGAAAATTTGACATATAATTGTTTATCTCTTAAGGTTTGCAAAACCAACCATAAATGTCGCTCATGTTCTTCTTTACTCTTGGAATAAACAAGGATATCATGAATAAACACAATCATAAATTGATTCAAGAATGGTTTTAAAACGTGATTCATCAAATCCAGAAAAGCTTATGGGGTATTAGTAATCGCAAAGGACATAACCAGAAATTCATAATGCCCATAATGCGATTGGAAAGTTGTCTTCACTATGTCATCCCTTTTAATCTTCAACTGGTGATACCCCGACCGCAAATCAATCTTTGAAAAACATTGAGCTCCTTGAAGTTGGTCAAACAACTCATCAATGTGTGGAAAAGGGTACTTATTCTTTACAGTTACCTTATTCAACTGCCTATAGTCTACATACAACCACATGGATCCATCTTTTTTCTTTACAAATAATACTAGTGCTCCCCAAGGAGAAGAACTTGGACGAATAAAACCCTTATCAAGAAGATCTTGAAGTTGCTCCTTTAACTTCTTAAGTTCGGCTGGATCCATACGATAGAGAGGTATGGATATAGGATGAGTAATCCGATGTCGCACACGAGTCAAATACAATTGATAAAATGTAAATAGAGGTAATAACTCGAATCATTTCACAAGGACTTTTGATATAATAATAATAATAACCGAATTGAAAATTGAAATTAAAAAGGGTTTCTTTTTAGATTTTTGATTTAACAGATGAGCAAAACGATTAATCCACTTATTCGAGTTTCAAACCTATCACATATTCTATCAATGAGTTTAATTTCTAATTTGTGATTTTATTCTTATTTGACTATAAAATTGATCAAACAAGCATAATCAATCCTATGTGAATTTGGTTTCTTTGATTGGATTAAGCATCACCATCATCAAAATATTACAATTAATGATCAAGCGTCGCAAAACTATAATTCAATTAAATTAGAAACCGAAACCAAATTCTATCAAATAAATTTAATCAATCCTATTGAAATTCAATTTAAGCAATCAAAATATCAATATAATCAAATAAACAAGAATAGAATCATGAATCGAAATTGACAATGTAACCTGAATCTCAAGGTGTTGATGAAACTCTGAACTCGTGGATTAATCTTGTAAAATTAGCCTTCCATGAATTTAAAATTAAAACTGTTTATTTCTTGTAGCAAATTGAATCCTAATTTTTTTCATCCTTAGAAATGAAACAAAACTGCAAATATATAATACTTGATATTACGCTTTAGGGTATAAAAACAAGTGACCCACTAATTAAAATTATTACAAAAATCTAGATTACGAAATTTGCAATTTAGGCCAAGTAAAGTTTGGAATTGGTCTTTTCTTCCAACACAAATGTGGTAGCTCAGATTTTATCATTCCAACGTCCGTTCATATTCGCCAATCCGATATGCAGAACTCAAGTTATGACCTAAAGAGCGAGAAAGAGTCAAAATACAAATAATAAAATTAAAATGCAAATAATATAATTCGACCCAAATTTTAGAAACAAGCTAAAAATATTAATCTAAGCTATGAAGAGCTTTTAAAATACCAAACTAAAAATCTAAAAACATGTGCCCAAATGCTATGGTCAATGAGTGTTTGGAACTAAGTCTATAGAGAATTCAATCTCCCTATCAAGTGGCAACCTAGGAAGTTCTTCAGGAAAAACATATGAAAATTAACATGCTATTGGAATTTTTTTCAATTTCTCTTCAGCCACTTGTGTATCCCTTACTAAAGCTAAGTACGCTTGACAACCTCTTCTCATTAACTTGTTAGCTGCCAAGGCTGAGATTTGGTTATGTGGTACCCAACAACGTTCTCCTTGAAACGAGAAGACTGATTTACCCGGTATCTCAAATTTCACCACTTTATTATGCATTCCAAAGTGGCATGATGAAAAGCCAACCAATCCATACCCAAAATCACATCAAAATCTATCAAGTCAATAACCAATAAATCTACTGGAAACACGTTGCCATCAATAGCTATATCACAAGAACGATACATTGACTTAGCAAGCAAATTTTCTCCAACAGGTGTAGCTCCAACTAAAGGCTTTTCTAAAGAAGATGAACATTTACCAAGTCGAGTAGCAAACCATGAGGATACAAAAGAATGTGTAGCTATAGGGTCAAACAAAACATGATCATCTCTAGAACAAATAGAAAGTATACATGTAACTAGTGCATTGGATATCTGAGCATCCTAACGAGTCAAAGCAAACAGTCGAGCTTGACCTCTTCTTGTTGGTATCTGACCTCTACAAGCAAATCCTCTACCTCCTTGCTGAGAAGTTCTTGAAGCTCTGGCATAAGATTTTCCACTTTAACGCACAGGTGCAGAATGAGCCTTAGAAGATGCCAAAGTTGTCGGTGCTAATGCATAACTAGAGGATGGGTGTGTCGTGTCTACAGGAGAATTCCTCCCGATGTGACCTACTTGGTCACATTGATAACACACCTTAGCATTACCATCTATGGAGCAATTCCCAAAGTGTAGTTGTCGACTATGACCACCTCTTTGAGACATGAGTCTTTGTTGCCCCTGATAATCAAACATAGATCCACCACCGCGATTCAAATAGTTACTCTAAGATCCTTCAACCCTTTGTTTCTTCCGTGAATCTTGTCTATTTCCTCCTTTTTCCTTCTGTCGTTGCTCGATCTGAAGGGTCAAACCCAAAACCTCAGCAAAAGTAGAACAATTAGACCCAACTGCATATTTAAATTAGTAATCCTTCAATCTTCTAATGAACCTCTTAACACCATATCCTCAGTGATAAGATAAGGAGCATGTCTAGAGAGCTGTGTAAAACAAGCAGTATACTCTTAAACTGTTATACCCTTTGTCTGCTCCAATCACTCAAACTCATGATCTAATCCATCTCTAACACTCTCCGACAAAAAACGAACCATGAACAACTAAGAGAACTCTCTCCATGCTAACGGAGGTGACCCACCCCACTTGTCTACCACGTGACACTATATCAAATCAATCATGTGTCTTGCTTATTAGATGAAATGATGTCAATTCTACTGCTCTTAACTCAGAACAACCCAATGCTCTCCAAAGCTGCTCTAGACTATCAATGAATTGTTGTGTATCCTCAATTGCACTAGACCTTGAAAAAGTAAGGGGTTTAAGCTTCACAAAGTCTAGTAAAGTAACTTCAATACCCCTCGTTGCAGCAGTCGTCTGATGCTCAACTTTTCTAACCTCTTGTTGACCATTAACATTTTCATGCCTTTGATCACCCTCTTGTTGTTGTCCGACGAAAACCTCAACAAGTTGTTGCACAACCTATTGTAATCCCTACAAACCAGCAGCAAACTCTTCCATGGTTGGATTTTTGCGCCTCCTCCTAGGTACCTCAACATCAACATTCAAACCACGTTCGCCAATATTAGCTCTACGCCTATTTCGAGCACAAACTGAAACACGACCTCGTTGACGAGCGCCTTGACCTTGAGAAATTGACTCATCAACAATTTCCCTTATAGTAGGATTCCTAGTCTTGGGTGGCATTTTCACGTATTCAAAAAACATCGATCAAAGATTGAATAAGACGACACGAAATTGATGAGAGGTAGTGATGATGAATTTAAACACATATTCAAACAATAGATAAGACTCTCTTAGAGTGTTAATTGCCCTTGAAAGTAAGTTGTGCCCATGTACACAATTTACTAACAATAATCTATTATCACCCTATGTTTGCAACTATTAGGACGTACAACCAAGCTCTAATACCAACTTTGTCACGACCCGAAAACTAAATATCGTGACCAATGCAAAAGCTATACTCCTAGTCTGACAAGCCTATCAACTAACTTAACAATTAAACAACTAAATCGTTCTCTAACCATTTAAAATATATATATATATATATATATATATATATATGCTTTTTCTCAAAATTTCGACAGAGTTTCCTCTGTAATTTCAACATTCCCAAATTTATAAAATCCTTGTTTAACTTTCAATTCAGTCATAATTCAAATAACATAATTTAATTGCTTAATATACTTCCAACAAAAAGACTTTCTAGACTCCAAAATAGAAGTAAATTACATTAGACTAGACATAATTTTCAAATAAACTCATATAAACTCATTAAACTTATAAACTTATAATTTAACCGGTCAGATAAAAATATTAACAATCCAGTTAATAACGAAGCGAAATTAAAATGAACAACCTTAAAAACATCATAGAAATCAAACAAGTAACAATACAATTTTTTTTAGAACCAAGAGGCGGCTTTAAGTCTTCTCAACATCCAAGTTGAAAACCACAAGTCTTTAAGGTATATATACAACAATTATTGGTCAGGTTACACAAGTGTTTTGTTTTGTTTATGGTTCTCTATCAATCAGAGAAAATGAAATTTTAACTCAAAGACTATAATAAAGATAATGATACAATGTAGTGCTAAATAATTACTACGTGATTTGCTATTACAGTTATCGTGTTCAGCTATGTTGTCTTAATGCATATTGTTGTGTTGGTTTCCTTAAGTACTGAGAACCATTTATAGATGTCAATTATTTGAGCTTTTCAAATTGTTTCCTTTTCTTCTTCTTCTTCTTCTTCTTCTTCTTCTTCTTCTTCCAATGTTCTGATCAAATGTTCAAATAAATTACTTATGATTTCTTCAATTTTCTATTATTCCCATTGCATTCAAATTCTAATGATCGTTGCATTGATTGCGTAGATCCATTGTCATGAATTTTAATTGGACCATTTCTATTTGATGAGACATTCAATTCAAAAAAATTTAAGAATGTAATTGACTGGGCCCTTTAATCCATTAAAGTATTGAAAAAAGTAACCACTTGAACATTTGAATCCTCCATATCAGAATCAAGGCAGTGAGCCTTCAAAATATTATGTTTCTAAGTTATGTGTTGAACGTGTGTCTTCAAAGTCAACTTTAAGAGTCAAAGTCATTTAGTCAAAGTCATTGACTTTTCCTAATTCGTTGACTTTTTCCATGTTGCATTGAGTTTTTTTTTTCATGTTGCGTTAACTTTTTCATCATAAGCATTGACTTTTGTCAAAGTCAAAAACTTGCTTGTGTTGGAGGCATAGTCTAATCATCAGAGGTAAAACCTTGGAGGCAAATTGCCAAAGTCAAATCCTTAGACTCAATTACTTATAGGCGAATCCTTAGAGACATCTCATTTGGAGGCGGCAAAGGGCACATGTTTTCCCTTTCCTCTAATTCTCCTTTTATTCTAACTCCTCTTAATATGCTTGTTTCCTCTAATCTGAGGTGCTTCCTCTAATTCTAGGTGCTTCCTCTAATCATGGATGCTTTCTTTAATCATGGGCGATTCTTGTAATTCTGGATTTTTCTCTAATTTATTTTTTGCACAAAATATCTTTTGTTATCATAAAAAAACGATAAGAAATTATTCTACAAACCATCTTGGTTGTCACACTCAATTCATTATTATAGTTAAGTACATTACTTGCAGTTGTGTAGTAACAAGGTACATTCTTTATGGTATGTTCCATATATGTATGATTTTGCAGGGAAACTATACTTGCATTCTTGTTGATGATCCATCAATGTTGCATTATCTTGAATGCTTTGACGTGTTTCTCATCCTACCAATTAAAGCTCTTATGGTGCAAGCGATAATCAATTTTGAATATATTCCTGAAGCCTATGATGGTACTTGTGTAATTTTGTGATGTTGTACTTATTCTTTCATTATTGAGTTGATACAACGTACTTGTTTATGTGAGTGGCTTCAAGCTTAACCATTCTTATTCTTTCAATAAGAAACTCAAATGCAAATATCAGTAGATCACCATTTAGAAAGCTTAACATTTATTTTATAAAGTTTGTAGACATTAAAACACATAAAAAAAATTTACTTCAAAAAAAAAGTTGATTGGGTATCTACATTAACCCGACCTATGACTTGTTTCAATCTGTTTGCATGCACTTTAGACAATACTTTGTACATGCAACCCACCAACGAAGTCATTCTAATATTAGAAAATCCTAGTGGACTCTCAACCTTATGGATTCAGACAAAAAATAGCAATTAGAACCTTTCACCAACCTTCATTTCGCATGGAATTCACACAAAAATTTCATGAAATCCAATTTGATATCATTCTTGAATTCTTTGAGAAAACCAAAATTTACCCATCTAGTTCAAGACTTTTAAAACTATCACATTTGCAAACCTCCTGTTTAAATTAATTTTATGGTAACAAAGTCTCTTATACCAAACTTGTGCTGAGTAAGCTAAGCTATTACTAAAGCTATTATGTATGTAGTTCAAGTGCTAAAAAGTTTCTAAATTTTCAGAGTATAAATGTATCTCTGGTATGTATTGTAAAAATAGTTGATTTATTCAGTCTTATAGCGATATAATTGTCTTGAAATCTATAAACCTTCTAGGATAACCAAACAAAAGGAAAAAAAGAAATATGTGTTGCAAGATAAATAGTAGAGACCCAATGTCATTTGTGCTTAAGCTAGACATACTATCATTCAAATACACATCTACCATAACAATAAGTTTGAAAGTTTTCTTCTGGTTTAATTCAACACATGATCACATCATCTCAGATATCTAAATCAAGGAGAATAACCATGCCCTAGGTATTGTATATCTTTGCTAATTAACCTTTGAATGAAACGAATTCACAAAAGTATCATAATTTATTTTGACTTGGATCAAATGTGATCTTAGTAAAAATTTGTGTTTGGTTATTTAGTGATAAAATTAATTTTCCTTCTAAACTCTACTTTGACCATAAGTGATAAAAAAATTTTAACTTTTGCATTATGTTATAAATTCACATTCAATTTTACATTAAACTTGCTTTAAGACAAAAACACTTAAACAAAAATCCCTTCACTTCAAATCAATTGTAATGAAATCCATAGCACAAAATCAAGTTCCTCAAACTACATTTATCAAATGCTTAATCAAGCACACTAAGCCAACCAACCTCCCTCCTCAATATAAATTAATTCCTTCAAACTTTTATTTTTTGGTAAGGGAAGAAAATAATAGAGTTTCAACAAATCTTTGGATGAAAATGTCAAAACATGAAAAGTGTTGAATAGTCCTAGTTTAAAATCCTGCAAAATAAAAAATAAATAAGAAGATAAACTGATTAGCGACCAATTTAGTGACAAAATAATATTTAGCTTCAAGATTCAAAATTTAAGTCTGGATTTCAATTGCTAGTATATATGAAATGCAAATTTTCTATGAGTGATAGTTAGCGAATGAATTTTTTGTCGCTAAATTTCAGTTGTTATTTTAGTCTCTAAATTTCATTAGCAACCGATTTAGTGATGAAAATATATTTAGTTTCTAAGTTCAAACTTATGGTATCTATTTTGGTCGTTGGTGTAACTGAAAATATTCAATCTCTAAATATGTCACTATAGGCACAATTTCTAGTAGTGAAGGTATAATTAACCCTGAAGAGAGTGTTCAAATCATAAATTCAATACTTACAATCTGTTGATCAAAATGGTGCCACACACTCCAAATTTTCTATATATTTATTTACCATTAAAAAATACAATTGATAAGGCATTATTACTTAGGTTGTTTAACATCTAATTTATAATTGATTAAACATGTTTGAAACCATATTCATGCGTGCCAATTTACTACCATATGGAATGTTGCTTTCATTTCAGTTTCGATTATGGAATACTTCAATTAACTCGGAGTCAATATATTACGCAAATTCCCCCTCTTGTACGTTTATTTTTTAAAAATATTTTTAGTTATTTATTTTCTCAAATTTGTGTTTAGTGACCAAGATGATACGTTAAGAAGAATGTACTTTCAGAAACATTGAAAACAATATTTTAGCATTTTAAAAATATTTTAAAATTATGTATCTATTTTAAAAAAAATACATTATAAAAGAAAGTGGTATGAGAAAAAAATCAAAATGCCTTCATTAAAAGACACATAACTTCAAAATGCCTTCATTCTATTATAGATTGTGTATTTTTGTTAAAAACATCATAATAGCAAAACAATTAAAAAAAACTTCCATATACACAAGGTATAACACTACAAGAAGACTTCTGTATATCACAACATAATAACAAAACAATTAAAGAGTTTATATCAAGGAATAACACTACAAGAAAACTTCCATGTACCTACGAGTTTTTTAAAAAAACTTGTTACATTCGATATATAATGAGGTGTGTTTCTATATTAACTATATATGATTTAAGTTGTAACTATATATTACTTATTCTCTTGTAATCACATGAGTGATCACTTATTCTCTTATAGACATAAATGGAAAGCTTTTTACATTTGATTTGGTTAACTATGGAACAAGTGTCAATCATTGAGCTTGTTTGTTTATTTAATAATATCTTAATTTACTTGTTTTCATATATTCTTAAGATTTTTCAACTTAAATGTGGTAGTCATATATATAAAGTTATAGTGTGTCTTATGATATTTTAGTTTGTTGTAGTTTTAGTTTTTGTAAATTGGATGAGAGCGTGTATTTGATCTTTTAATTTTTTTTTCTATTTTGATATTACCCATGAAAATGTCATATGTTGTGTTTACCTATGACATTTCTTTGGGTAATATTTTTTATTTTGCAGTTTGACATTACACACGGAAAAGTCATGGGTAATGTTAGCCATGGAAAAGCCATGAGTTAGTTTACTCACATAATTATAATGAGTAAACATAACTCAAGACATTTTCGTGGGTAATATTTTACCTACGAGCCAATTATCTACCAACTTGTGTTCGTGGATAATTCTTACTCGTGGAGCTTTCTTGGGTAAAGTCAAAATTTGTTGTAGGTAATAACAAATTTTCTTGTAGTGTAATCAACTATGAAGATGTTGTTCAAATCATAATTTCAAAGCTCAGAATCCGCTAATCAAAATGGTGCAACACATTCCAAATGTGGCCTCTAATATGCAGCCTCTAATGTTGCATTGACTTTGAAATTTCAACAATGTGATTTTCCAAATGTTAATAATTCTATGTTATGCAATTATGCCTCTAACTATAATTATTCTAAGTCGTGCAATGCATCTTATGGAAAGTCAACGTCTGAAATTGAAAGAATCTAGTAAGAAAAGAAGTCTTAGCCGGAAAAAAAAAAAAACTTGTGAAGAACCAAGAACAACATGAATCCACTCCAACTCAAATCAAGCAGGAGTATGAAAGAAGATTTATGTTTTTGAATGTAATTAAAAATAAGATTTGATTTACATTTATAATTTAAAAAAATATTTGACCAAGCTGACAAGAAGATTTGATCAAAATTTATCTACAAAAAAATATGAATTATTTACAAGAAGATTTGATCAAGATTTATCACAAGAAGATATGAACTATTTACAAGAAGATACGATCAATAATTATTTACAAGAAAAAACACTCAAAACAAGATATATTTATTATTTGCAAGTATATGATTCAGAGTTTGCAAGGATAAAGGATAAATCCTAACCTATTCTATAAGTCACATACACAAAATTTTATAATTCATTAGAGTTCATAAGGTTAAGATATCGAGAAACACTTACTGAAAATAAGTATTAGAGTTCATAAGGGTTTTCTAGTGTGAAAGTCATTGTTACCATCAGCTTAATTGTTAAAAGCCTCCCAATTTGTTCCAAACTCTTATAACCCAGCCCAATAATGGCTTTCGTGTTCCTTAAGCAATTTGTAGATTATAGGTTGTGTTGAGAACACTTGACTTATAAAGTCAAAGTGTTATTTTGATAAGACTGGTTTGTAGGCTCAAGTGTTGTTTTTGAATGAGTGGATTAAATCATTCTAAGTGAGGGGACTAGATGTAGCTACAAAGTTGGTGGTGAACAAGAATAAATTCTTGTTTCACTTTAATTTTACAATTCTTGTTTTGTTTTTTTCTTTGATCACTTAATTCAATTGTTACTACTTTTATTCTAAATAAGTCACCAAACTTGAACCAATTTTAATTAAATAAATTAGCAAAAAAAAAAAAATCAAATTTAGTAATTCAACTCTCCTTCTCGTATTTGCACCTTGAAACACAACTTTTAAAGTTTACTTGTCCATCACACATGCCTTCTATATGCATGAAATGGAAACTCAAAATTAAATCTAAAAATAGATAGTCGAATGTGTATATTGTGTTTTTCTCCTTGTCCTTTGCGAATTTTCTTACAACGAGTTGTAGTACACTTTGTACTGTTTAATTTAGTTAATATTATTTTGCCATTAAAAAACACAATTGATAAGTTGTTATTACTTAATTAGGTTGTTAAACATCTACTATAGAATTGATTAAACATATCGTATTTTAAAAAATTATAAAAGAAATTGGTATGAGAAATATTCAATTTATCTTCTCTAAAATTTATTAGTTGATGTGCTGGTGACAGTAGCAAAAATAGTTGATAAATCAGCCTTAATACAACAATTCTATATTTTCCATTTTTTGTGCTATCTTCGTGAACCTACAAAAAAATTGACCTATCGTGACATACAAAATGTGTCACTAAATATTCAAACCTGTAGGTAAAAGTCAATAATACATTGAGTGACACTCAAATCTAGTGTCAACTTTAAGGGGGCGTCCTGCTACACTTTGAGGACATTCACTACATGTTCTGAGGATTGTCACTACATGTTTTTTGATATCTACCTACAATAATGACTGTCACTACAAACTAGATAAATATAAATTAATAATTAGTCTATTCCTACAGTATTGTCCGTCACTAAAACTTATTATTATTTATTGAGTTAAATTTATTTTATCTCCCTTCTAATTGTACTTCTAAATTATTAATACTTGTAAATTAAATTTAAAATTTTAATTTATTTTTATTAATTAATATCATCAAAACATACAATAAAATATAATTTATTTTACTAATTCTATTTAATGAATATTACTTGCATTCATAGCATTTTAATTATAGCACTAACATGAGTATCATATCTTTGTGACAACATTGTAATGAAATTAGATCATAAAAAAAAATATTTCTCCACTAAGTAGATCGTAAAATCTTTACAAAAATGATATATTTCTCCAGTTATGAATAAATTCTTAATTTCAACTTATCCTAACATTTTCTCTAAAATCTCTCCTTCCATATTTTTAGAATCTATCTTTGGAACTCTTTCATTCCATTATTCTTTATCCTGCAACACTTGCTTTTGAGAAATATTTCAGATTTGATAAACCAACTCCTAAAGCCCTGTCACAAAATAAAAGATATATATAATAAACGAAAATTATAAAAACCAAACAATCATAAGGTCATAAGCTTTGAGGGTTCAATCCTTACTACTATCTAAGTTTGTTGTGATTGCATTTTATTTTCCATTCAGAATAATATAGGCATTCAACAATTTTCATGGCAGTGTTGAAATTGAATTTTGTTCTGACCTGAAAGAATTTGGGCAAACACCGGGGGGAGATGACAAAAGAGGTTGCTTAGGCATTGTTTGGTGATCTCCATTAGAAGAATTCGCTTCCATTTCAATTCCTGCATCAAATTTCAGAGAGATCACAACAATATTAACTCGTTTAATGAGAAAAATCTAAATTTAGTAATTCACCAAAATCAAGTAAAGAGAGAGAACTTGATCACGAGTGAGTTTCAAAAAACAAAATGTGCAACCCAAAACCCTACCCAATGTTGTCTCCATTCACCTGTTCAATAGAACCAAAAATAAAAATGTTTGTGACATAATTAAAATAGTCATGAGTTATCAATTATCATTTGACATAAATTATACCTGTTCAGCTACAACTTGTAAAACCTCATTAATTTGTGGATCTTTAGAAAACCGTACTTGGAGAACAAAAACAAGATTTCCAAGCAAATTCTCCAATGTTTTAACTCTATGGTTAGCACGAGAGTTAGAGCTAGAACTTGCGTTTTGAGCAATCTTGCCAAGACAACGCAAACGTCCTCTTTTTTCAGACCCTTTAACTTTTGAGTAAATATCATTCTTCCAATTCGTATAATCTTGAGTGGTTTAAGGATTATTTGAGCTTTCTGCCTCCTCTACTATATGCTTCTTTATTTCTTCCTACATTTAATACAGTTTCATAGCCAATTACAACATTTAACAACATGAAACTTTGCATTCTTTAACGGACAACTTTGGAAAAAAAGAAAAAGAAAGATCATGCATGTTTGTCACAATAAGACTTTTGTTATTATACATAAAAAAAAAGTTACATAACACATTCAAGTTCTTAAAGTTAGGCATAATATGACTAATTCATGAAATCTAATAACATGAGCTAGAATATAAAATTAGGCACACAATCTATCTTCAAAGTTTAAAATTCTTACAATTACATCAGCTGCATTTTCATTAACAATACTTCCATCTTTTCGAGTTCGAGTATTAATATAAATTTGTGCTCACGATGGTTGCTTTCCTCTAGCTTTTGTTGTCTAACATTAGTAACAAGAATGCAGCCATCATAATTGTATTGATAAATTAATTAAAAAAATACCGAAAGAGACAAACCATCTCATGAATTAGTTATGGAAGATTCTTGGTTCCCATGCAATGTATGTCCTCATATTTTGTGTGATGCTTTTTGTTCATGTTACTTATTTTCTATATCCAATTAATAAGTAAAGTCAACAATCAAAACAAGCACATAATAAATATTGCTATACGAACAAAATATTAATGACATTGTACATATACCTGTCCATTTTTGGAACACCAGTGATGTACTAAAGCACCATACTGAGAAGAATCAATCCTTGTGTCCGGGATGTAGGCACCCATTTCTGCTTCTGTCTTACTACTGTCATATTCCTTTGATTTCAAATGATAAAATTTTTTGCTTCTGTGTACAGTCTTACCTTGGTTTGGTAAGAGGCTAATCTAATAACTCAACCCTCTAACTAGGTCATGCAGAAATATATCCAACATTTGTCTTCATACTGTGGAATAATTCCCACCAAACCCAAAATGTACATCAAATCTATGCAGATTTTTTTGTCTGCCCTAATTCAAATTAGGAATCAGACACCGATTAGGGTTTCCCAACTGGTAAAATCAAATGGCATATCTTGGGTTTGAATCCTTGTGGTGATCGTTCATTGTTAGCTCATTTGTAAATACCATTATCAGCCTCAGCCTACTACCTAATAGGCAGATTAGGCAATTAGACAGACTTGGTTCATCAAGAACCTGGAAGGTAAACAACAAGCCTTTTAGTCCATCATAATGTTTGACTTAGGTGGAACAATGATAAGCACAATCAGGGAACTAAGACCGCGTGCCTTTTTTTCCCGCCAATAGAAAATAGACGTGCCACAACCATCCTCCTAATAGACAGTGCATGATCGACCTCTTCAACCAAATATTCAATCAGATTACAACTTTAAGGCTGAACTATTCTCATTCACTTCCAATTAAAGCATTTAAACACAAATAAATCCCTTGGAATTCCACAAAAAAGCATCAACACAAATTTTCTTTTCAGTCACTACAATAATAAAATAGCATCTCACTAATCAAAACATATTTCACTTCTGTAAGTAACGAAGACCCTAGATTCTTGATATTTGCACTTTCCTCACATATATGAACATTAGTAAACTATATAAACGGGAAAAGAGCAATGATTTTTGCTAGACTTAATCATTCAAGGAATCTGTATATGCAACGAATCCAAACACATCAAATCCACATAAAGGAAAATTTAATCAATACATTAAGCCTAACCAACTCCAACAAGTCAAATAAAACTCATAAGCTACTATCAGAATACATAAACAGATCAAGTACTAATCAACCAAAAGGCATTCAGGAGTCATACAAAATACATCCTTCTAGCATAGATATTCACATTCGGGTAGCAATAAGGAAAGTGACAACTCATACCTCATATGCGTGGTGCCTACAGTCTATTGGTGGAATTGCACCTGCAATCAAGCACGGGATTCTAAAACCAGTTCACTTACAGTGAGACTCGTGATTACCACTACTTAATCCTCTAGCATAGCAACAGACATTCTAGTTTGCAAGGTTGTTAACAAATATGACTCCAAACAAACTGAAAAACCCAAAACCTAGGGAACCCAAGCAAGCAGAATAATTAGATTTCACAATTATTGAAGGGGTAAGGAGTACCATTCTCGGTAACATTTGAGGCACATAGCATGATTGCAATTGGGCAACACAATTTTACTATTCATCTCCATGCATATCCCACATTCATATTCTCTTTTAATGTCTATGTCAGAAGATTGCCTATAGTCCTCATCATCTCTTCTACGATACCTCTCCATGCATACGACCTTTTGCTTTTTATCCTTAGTATCAGTGACACCGTTTTGAAGTTGAATCAAATAGGGATAAATGACAGCTGCTCAAAGCAGAAATTCAATATATCATCACTCAACAAAAATTAATATAGAAACAAACTCAATACTAAGATTAAGACAAAAGGGAAGATATACCATATAATTCCCTTATACTTGGTGCAAGGACATAAAATTTTTCCATCATTTGATTTTGCAAATGCAAAATCAAGAAAATTAGTAACTCCTCTAATGTACTTCTCTTTATTAAGAGAGTTGCTAGGGTTGTGGGGGTTGTAAGAAAAAAAATAGTGACCAACATCTATTTGTCTTTGGTTGGAGTAAAATCAGTACATGCAAAGATGGAAATTTATTAAACAAGCAGTGACAAATATAACAAACCAGTGTATGAGTTGCTACAAATAGTTATCCACCAAATTGTACAAATACTCCCCATACTGTACAAATCAGTATCATAGTTAGAAAAACATTGAAGAATACCATGGAGCACAAGAAATTGACAAAAGTTAAATTTTCTAGAAGAGGAGAGATTTAAACAAATATTCATGTTTGTCACAAATCAAAATAACAATCCAACAAGGAAAATTGCAATTATAGAAGCAGTGATCAATGGAAACACTATTAGGAGAATATAACTGCATCAAGTGGTATCTCACTGAACCTATAAGAGAACCATGATCTAGGAAAATTGTTCAAAACAAGTATGCTGTATAAGAAAGTGTAAATTTCAAGATATGAAGATTGCATCATTTAAGTCACAAACACGGTACTCCTAATCTAATTATCATATACAAAACAATTGTGTATGTTATAATTCTATGAGTTAACTGCATTTCCTGTTTCAGCTACAAGTCAAATATGAGTTCTTATAATCCTATTCCTGCTCATGTCCCACATCATTTAAGTTGGGAAAAAAATGATAAACCCTTTCATCTTATAATTGCATATATATGATGTTGATTCCTTGCCTAATGGTTTTATAAGCTTTCTTTGAGGCTTTAAATGAATGACACATTTTCTATAGGCAAATGTAAGTGGTTTGTATGTTATCAGATTTGGATTTACTGCAGCCAGCATATAATTGCAAAAGTTTGAAACAACAAGAAATGAAATTGTCAATGCACCACTTGCATTATCAAATCGTACCAATTTCTTTTACAAGAAATGAAATTGTCAATGCACCACTCGCATTATCAAATCATTCACCATACTTGAACCAATTTTAATTAAATAAATTAGCAAAAAGAATCAAATTTAGTAATTCGACTCCCCTTCTCGTATTTGCACCTTGAAACACAACTTTTAAAGTTTACTTGTTCATGACCCATGCCTTCTATTTTATGCATGAAATGGAAACTCAAAATTCAATTTTGCCATTAAAAAACACAATTGATAAGTTGTTATTACTTGATTACGTTGTTAAACATCTACTATAAAATTGAATAAACATATCGTATTTTAAAAAATTATAAAAGAAATTGGTATAAGAAATATTCAATTTATCTTCTCTAAAATTTATTAGTTAATGTTCTGGTGACACTAGAAAAAATAGTTGATAAATCAGCCTTAATACAACAATTCTATATTTTCCATTTTTTGAGCTATCTTCTTGAACAAATCAATATCCTTAGCAAGTTTACTTTCAATTTTAATCATCAATAAGAAAAAAATACAAATAACTTCAAAATGCCTTCTTTCTATTATAGAATGTATAGTTTCATTAAAACCAACATAATAACAAAACAATTAAAGAACTAAATGTACATTACATGAACATAAATTTTATAAAAATAAAAATAAAAACAGAACAAATCAAAGAATTAACAAATAAACAAATAAATATTAGTAGTAATCAATCAAAGAGTAGATGTAAAAGGAACATGGGTCGAAGGTAACCATGAGTTTCCAGCGACAAAATTTCCAACGGTGAACTTTGAAGCTTCAGAAGCTCTAGTTATGACATGATAACCCTGCCACTTAACTCGATTTCTTGTAGAAGAACCAAGACCTGTGTTCATGTACTCACCATAATATAAAGTACTTAATGCAAAATTACTACTCCATTCTAACCAACCAGCTGGATGGATTAAACTATCAAGAGAAGTCTTCATAAAAACTGTCCTTGAATATTGCTTCCATGGCCTTCCAAGATAAGTCTTAACAGAATTTTGAACAGGTTTCAAATCAGAAGCAGCTGTAACCCTAGAATTGTGAATAGAAATGCCAGTGTTTTGGTTTGGATCAGTTCTACCTTGTGCGGTGATTGTGTTGACTTTGTTTGGGGGGTTTCTTGCAAATATATTACAATTTTGGAACACTGCAGCAGCGTTACCAAATATGAAGTCAACTGTTCCATAAATGTTACATTCCTTATAGAATTGTCTATCTGAATGCACATATAGTGTGTCTTGATAACCTTCAAAGCTACATCTGTAAAACACAGATAAGTCTGATCCAGAACGCAATGCAACTGCTTGATGGTTGTTTGCACCAGCAGTGTTCCTAAATGTGATATCTTGTGCAATAAATCCATCACCAACAACAGCTGCAAAAACACAATAATAGTTAGGTTACATATTTTTGAAGCAAAATATTCTATTCATGTTAAAGGTAAAAGCTAAGAGCAGGATTTTTATTTTCCATTCACTATTAAAGTGCTTTGAATTGTTGCTGAAAATTAAAGATAACAAGAAATGAAGAAATTGATATTTAATTTTTCTAGCAGTGATTACTTACCAACGGTCGCTGATCGGAAGGTTGTAGTTCCCCCTCCGACGCTTTTGCTACCGGTGATTACAGTCTTCCCAATACCATCTCCTACCAACATAATATTATTTGCCTTGATCTCAACTTGTTCATTGTACACACCAGTCTTCACATGTATGACATACCTTCCCTTATTATTCTTTGGGGCAGCGTTCACAGCTGCAGCAACTGTTGTATATTTTCCGGAACCATCTTTCGATACGACTACATTAGCTCGAAAGGACGGAGAAGATGTTTGCAATAGCTTTCTATCACCTTGCTTGACCCATTTTGGGAATCCATTTTTGTAGCCTGGTTCTTGATATTGAACTTTGTTTAGAGCCAAAGTGTTACTTAACAACTTAGTAACATTGTTGGACATTAGAGGAAGAACATAATCTTGAACACCAAGTTCATAAAATCCAGCTTTGCATGTCTCAAGGTTGGTGAGAGCAGTGCTTAGCCATGTTTGAGCATCAACTTGAGAACAATTTGTGTTAGTGTCTAGGGTTTTGTTGAGCTTAAGGATGGTTTGTTCATATAACTCAACACAGTCAGCCCAAGCTGATTTTTCACGTGGGTTATTACATTTTGAGCCTAATGAAAGAGTGTTTGCATGGCCTTTCAGTGCTCTTTCTTGAGCAAGTTCCAATGAAAGCTTGAAGAAATCAGCTTTTTGTTCTATGAGTTTGTGTTGGTAACTCGGGTTATTGCTCAAGAAATACTCACAAGGTTCAGGGTTAGGAGTTTGGTTACACCAAATTTTTACTTCATTCATGGAATAACATGAAACAAAAGAGACAAATAGAAAAGGAACCAAAAGTGTTACAAGTATACGAGAAGCTATCATGATTAATTAAAGACTACGTTTAAATATTGACTTTAAGAATTGTTAATTTGGACAATCTTAGATAGCTATAAGATAGAAGAGATGTTGAAGTGAAATTGAATTGGATTGTGTTTCATGGGATCATTTGATGCCTTTAAATAGAGAGAAAACAAGGGTAGGAAGGGGTATTATTGGAATTATGAAAAAGTAGCCATCGGGAGGCAAAGTTCAACATCTTCTACTTTTCATATTTTTCCATTGCTTTTTCGTTTCGATTCTCCGTACAAATTCTACTTTTAGTAATAAATACGCTTTGGTTTTATTTTTAGTACAATATATTTTCTTTTTTGAGTACAATATGTATATGCTTTTTAACCATCAACGTCTAAGTTGTTATATTGTGATTGTTATGCATGTCCTTTGACTTTCAATCTGCGTAAATTATTTGACTTGACAAGTAGTAGTAATATTATAGACGCCAAGGCCCAATCACAAAACGCGTTAATATAATATTCTTATTATGTGAGTTTTGTGGAGGCTGGCTAATTGTATTGGATTTGGTTGTCAACGCCAACGATATTAGCACAGGTTGAAATTCTTCAATTGGCTACTGGATAATTTTCCGAAAAGTTTCCGTCACTAAACTAAACTTTAAAATAATATGCCTTATTTTAAAACAACTTTTAAAATAAGGCTAGCAAAATTTTCTTAAAACCTTACTATCAGGCCTCTATGCCTTATTTTATATTAACTTTTAAAATAATATAATTTAATTTTATTAAGTTAAACTAACGAGTTAATAGATTAATCACCTATAAAATGATATTTTAGATAATCTAAATTTATATGACATATTAACATAAAAATAAATTTAAAATATGCTATCTATTTGAACTCTATTTTTGATAATAATTTCGAAGTTGAATGTAGACTGATATGTTAAAATTACATAAAATATTTCCATTTAATCACTACGCAAAAAATGTCATTTAATATTGCTCCTTTTACAGCGCTTACTAAATACAAGCGCTGTTGTAAATATATTTTAAAAATAACAAGCCTATCACATTGCTTTTTTGACAAGCGCTGTGAAAAAAGCGTTGTTGTAGGATTATATAGCGTTTGCGCATAATGTTTATAAAGCTTTTACAGCGCTTGTACACAAGCGCTGTAAATTGAAGCGCCCTCACGTATTGTTTTACAACGCTTTTTTCACAAGTGTTGTAAAAGACACACGCTTTCAAATAATTAAATTACCTATTACATCGCTTTTTTCACAATTGCTGTAAAAGACATGCGCTTTCAAATTATTAAATTACCTATTACAACGCTTTATTCACAAGCGCTGAAAATGACATGCGCTTTCAAATAATTAAATTACCTATTACACCACTTTTTTTCACAAGCGCTGTAAAATCATTCACTTTAAATAAAAATTATTTATTTTAAACTAAATAAAAACAAATTTACGAACCCTCTTCACCTCTACTCTAGGAACCCTCACATCCTCTACGTACTGTGTGGCCATCTACGTTGTCTAAGGTATTTATTAATTTGTTTTTGTCAAAAAATCTTTAGTTTTTTAATAATTGAAAACTAATAAATTGTTATATATTAAATCTTATTTTTTTTAAATTTGTTGATCTATTATGTTTTGAATTCTTTTTTATTTTGAAATTGTTATTAGATATGTTGATATTGGTTTCTTTTTAAAATTTGTTGATCTGTTCCGTAGCTTATTATTTTTGTAACTGCATTTATATAGGTCATATAATATGGATCGGAAATGGATGTCTGCCAATCGATTGTCAAAAGAGTATGAAAATATAGTGATGGAGTTTGTTGAGTTTGCAGTGAAGAATGCAAAAGATCCAAATATAGTGGTTTGTCCTTGTTTAAAATATTGTTTTGGAAAACGCGTTAGAGAAGATGAATTGGAAGAACATTTAGTATGTAATGGAATTAATCAAAGCTACACATGTTCGATAAGACATGGTGAGAAAAAAAAGGAAACATTAATTTTGAGAATGGTTCGACATATGCTTCAACTGACTTCGATACATATACATATGAGTCGGACCAAGTTGAGGAGATTGAAAAAGCAGTTGAAGAAGATCTTCGAGATTGTCCTAAAATGTTTAAGAGTTTGTTGAGTGATGCAGAGAAACCATTATATAATGGTTGTACTAAATTCACAAGACTATCGGTGATATTAAAGTTGTACAACTTAAAAGCGAGTAATGGATGGTCTGATAAAGGCTTCACAGAATTATTAACACTCTTAAAAGATATGTTGCCAGATGATAATGAACTTCCTAGTCGAACCTACGTGGCTAAACGGATTTTGTGCTCTATTGGCATTAGTTACGAAAGGATTCATGTGTGTCCTAACGATTGCATTTTATTTCGAAATAAATATGAATTACTTAAGGCATGTCCGAAATGCAATGTCTCTCGATATAAGAAGAAAGAATCTACTCCAGCAAAAGTCGTGTGGTATTTTCCTATAATACCAAGATTTAAGCGCATGTATCGCAGTGAAGAAGATTCAAAACACTTGACATGGCATGTAGATGAAAGAATTAGAGATGAAATGTTTTGACATCCTGCAGATTCCCCACAATGGGCAAAAGTTGATCACGAGTATCCTGAATTCGGGATAGAGTCAAGAAATCTAAGACTTGCACTTTTTACCGATGGAATGAATCCACATGGTCTTCAAAGCATCTCACACAGCACGTGGCCTGTGATTTTGTTGATTTATAACCTACCTCTATGGTTATGTATGAAGCGTAAGTTTATGATGTTGTCTCTGTTAAATTCTGGACTCAAACAACCGGGGAATGATATCGACGTATACTTGACTCCTTTAATTGAAGATTTAAAAATTATGTGGAAGAAAAAGTCAATTTTCTTTGAATTTCCATATTGGAAGTCATTGTATATAAGACATTTCCTCAATGTCATGCATATTGTAAAAAATGTATTTGATAGTATTATTGGTACGTTACTCAATGTTCAAGGAAAGTCTAAAGATGGCATCAACGCAGTATTGGATTTGGTCGATATGGGAATAAGAAATGAATTGGGTCCCGTAAAGAAAGCAAATCGCACATATCTACATCCAGCCGCTCATACTTTATCATGAAAGCAAAAAATTGTTTTATGTAAATTTCTACACAAAGTTAAAGTTCCAGAAGGATATTATTCAAACATTAAAATTTTGGTTTGTATGAAAGACCTCAAGTTAAAAGGTTTGAAGACCCATGATTGTCATATTCTAATGGAGCATTTGCTACCAATAGGTATATGTTCCATTATACCTGAAAAAGTTCGACGAGCCTTAACTAGATTATGTTTCTTCTTCAGGGAAATTTGTAGTAAAGTGATCGACCCTCAGAAATTACCGACATTGTAGAGGGAAATTGTTGTTACTTTGTGTGAGCTTGAAATGTATTTCCCACCCTAGTTTTTTGATATAATGGTTCACTTTACTGTTCATCTTGTTAAGGAGACACAACTTTGTGGGGCAGCTTATATAAGATGGATGTATCCGATAGAACCATATATGAAAATATTAAAAGGGTACATAAAAAGTAGAAGTCGACCAGAAGGTTGTATTGTTGAACGGTACATTGTTGAAGAGGCTGCTGAATTTTGCAGTGAATATTTGTCCAATGTTGAATCCATAGGGCTTTCCATGTCTCGTCATTCGGGAAGAATATCAGGAGAAGGGATAATTGGAAGGAGACTACTGACTATATCAAGGTCAGAATGGGAGCAATTATCTCGTTACAATACACATGGATCAATTATCTCGTTTGAACATGAATAGGAATGAAAATTGGATAACTCGAGAGCACAATCGAAGTTTTATAACATGGTTAAAAAATCACATAAAGTCAAAGTTTGATATAGACCCCGGATCAATTTCATAGAGATTGAGGTGGCTAGCAAATGGTCTGAGCTTACATGTCTTTTCTTACACTGGTTATGTTATTAACGGCTACACATTTTATACCAAAGAACAAGAAGATCATACCACTATGCAAAATAGCGGAGTCACTCTCGTAGCTCAAGCGATACATGTCTCAAGTGCAAAAGACAAAAACTCAATATAATGCAAATCTATCATATTTTGGGGTTATCGAGCGCATATGGGAGTTAGACTACACAATGTTTCGTGTTCCCATATTTCGTTGCAAGTGGGTAGATAGTAATAATGGCGTTCGGATTGATGAGTCAGGGTTCTTGCTTGTAGATTTTAATAGGGTGGGATACAAAGACGAGCCTTTTATTTGAGCGTCGCAAGCTCAACAAGTGTTTTATGTCATTGATCCTTCTGATGATAAATGGTTTGTTGTCCTATCGACCAATAAAATAAGTGATGATAACAATAATGATGAAGATGTTGATAATGATCTTTTTTTTGCAACATCACAACAACCACATGAAATTGATTCAACCGATGATGGTTTATATCTTAGAGATGATCATGATGAGGGAATTTGGATTAATCCATCGTTTCATATTGTAAATGGACAAACAAATATGAATCCCACCAGGAAAAGAAGAAGGGCATCTTAATGTACATGTTTAATTGTTTTATATAAGCCATGTAATTTGAACTGAGTTAATGTAAATTTAATTGTTTGAACATTTGTTTTATATAAGCAGCCATGTATTTGATTTTCTGATTAATTTATTTACTGCTTATATTTAGCTTGATTTGAGTATTTTATACTAAGTTCATGTAATTTAATATAAACTAGTAATTTACATGAACTAAACTGAATTGAAAAAGAGCCTTAAATATAAAAATAAAACAAGGAGGCCTTTTACAGCGCTTATTTGAAAAATCGTTGTAAAAGACCCTTTTAAAAATAAAATAAGGAGGCCTTTTAGAGCGTTTAATTGAAAAAGCGTTGTAAAAGGCTTTATAAAACAAGAAGGTCTTTTACAACGCTTTTTCAAATAAGCGCTGTAAAAGAGCCTTTTTAAAATAGCATAAGGAGGCCTTTTAGAGCGCTTTTCCAACAAGCGCTGTAAAAGGCTTTAAAAAAAACATTCATATAATATTAGAAAACAAGGAGGTCTTGTACAACGCTTATTGGAAAAAGCGTTGTAAAAGAGCCATTTTAAAAATTAAATAAAGAGGCCTTTTAGGGCGCTTTTCAAACAAGCACTGTAAAAGGCTTGGGCCTTTTAGACTGCTTTTCTAACAAGCGCTGTAAAAGGCTTATAAAAAAGCGTTGTAAAAGGGTTTTATCTATAACAGTAAACCGCTTTAGTTTCCTCTTCATTACGTAAACTTCATTATCATCTCAACCTTCATCGTTCTTCTCTTCCTTTGCAAACTCTATCATCTATTCCATTACGAACCGTATTTCCATGATCATCTCCTTCATTTCGAACCTTATTTCCATCCATGATCATCTCTCCCATTGCACACAATATCTTCAAACCATATTTCTGCGAACCGTATTTCTACGAACGTTCTACGAACCCTCTTTTCTTCATATTTTGTATTTCTTCAAACCATATTTTGTATTCTTGGAGTTTATATGATCAAAAAGATATTTTGAAGTTCGATTAAAATTACATTAACTGCTGAAAATTTCATCTGTCAATTGAGTTACGACGAGAGAAGATATTTTTAACAAAAGTGGTTTGGAAAGTTATGGGCGAAATGGTAATTTAACAAATATCTAGATATTTTGAGATATTTGTTAATTATATTTAATATATTAATTTATATATATATATATATATATATATGGTTGGAGGGAAATAGGAGGAAAGGAAAAAGAAAGAAAGGAAAAACATAGGAAAGAAAAAGAAAACTTCATCTTCTTCCTCTCTATCGCACGAACCCACTGTCTCCATTTTTCTTCATTCGTCAGTTTTGCTTCCTTTTTCGTTCTTTTCTTCAAGGATAGAAACCCAAGACTTGGTGGGTAAGAAAGCAAGGATTTCTCAGCTTCATACTTCCTCGTTAATTCGAAAACGAAGAAAAACGATGTTAAGGATTTCAAACACAAACCTCCCCGTTTCACCTAGATCTAAGCTTCGTTTCGCAAAGAGATAGAAGGGAAAGTTGCTCACTACCACGTTACGGTGAGAGGGGACCAACTTTGGAAGCGGCGTTGCGAATGGAAGATTTTACCGGATTTACCCGCGGCACTGTAATCGCATGTAGAAGCTAACGTGAAGGTAAGGGCTCCTTCCAAACTTTTAGTTTGCATTTAGGGACTTATCTGTGGTTGTGTGGAAAAGAATTTGTTAGGGTTGGAGTGTTGATTTGGGGAAAATGAATTTAATGCTTTATGGGTGAAATTCTAATGTGGGGTTTTGGTGATATTGATGGATGTTTCGCGGAAAAATGAATTTAACTCATTTATGTATGATTTTGAGTAAATCAATTTTGTTGGGTTTGAATGTTATGTTGTGTTGATTGTGTTCATCGTATTTGATGTATTCATAATTGATGTTTGTGAAAATCGTTTTGAGTTAAATGAGTATTAAGAATGGGGAATCTCTTAATATCTCTGTTTACTAATGTTTTGGAAAATCGTTTAAGTCAAATGAGAATTAAGAATGGGGAATCTCTTAATTTATTGTTTACTTAATGTTTGTTTTGAAAATCGTTTAAGTTAACCGGGCGTTAAGAATGGGGAATCTCTTAATGTTTTGGTTACTTAATGTTGTTTTGAAAACCGTTTAAGTTAAAAGAATATTAAGAATGGGGAATCTCTTAATACTTTTGTTTGCTTAATATTTTGATTTGAAAATCGTCAAGTTAAATGAGTATTAAGAATGGGGAATCTCTTAATATCTACGTTTACTTAATGTCGTCGTGAAAATAATTTTGTGGAGAAATGAATTATTGTGTTTTGGCACGAATGGTGTAATAAATTTGTGAATACGGTTGAGGTTGTTCTGGGTGGAATTTGAAAACCATTAGAGTTAAACGAGCATTAAGAATGGGGAATCTCTTAATGTCTTGTTTACTTAATGTGTGTTTGGTTGTGAAAATCGTTTAAGTTAAATAAGTATTAAGAATGGGGAATCTCTTAATGTCTTGTTTACTTAATGTTTGTTTTAGTAAACCGTGCAGACCCGTGATAGGTGGCACCTTGGTAAACGGTACAGGCCCGTGATAGGCAGTATGTTTATGGTTTACGCTTGTTGGTAAGTTGTGCTAACCCGTGATAGGTGGCACCTCGGTAAACAGTACAAACCCGTGATAGGTGGTACGTTTACGACTTACGTTTTTGGGTAAATTGTGTTTGTCCGTGAGAGACTGCACATGTGTTTGTCCGTGAGAGACTACACCGTGGTAAATTGTGTTTGTCCGTGAGAGACTACGCCCTGGTGAATTATGTTTGTCCGTGAGAGACTGCACAAGTGTTTGTCCGTGAGAGACTACACCTTGGTAAATTGTGTTTGTCCGTGAGAGACTGCACAGGTGTTTGTCCGTGAGAGACTACGCCCTGGTGAATTGTGTTTGTCCGTGAGAGACTGCACAGGTGTTTGTCCGTGAGAGACTACACCCTGGTAAATTGTGAATTATTGGTTCATCGTGATGTTGTGGGTATTGTGTTATAAGTGTTAAGTGTTATGTTTTGGAATGTGGTGATAGCATGTTTGATTGCAATACCATTTCGAAACTCAAGTTGTCGTGGTGATTGTGTTGAAAATGCTAAGTGTTATGTTTTGGAATTGCGTGTAAGTGTGGTTGATTGCAAAACCTTTTCGAAACTTAAATTGTCGTGGTGATTTTGTTATAATTTCCAAGTGTGGATGTTTTGGAATTGTTTGTAAGTGTGATTGATTGCAAAACCATTTCAAAACTCAAGATGTCGTAGTGTTTGCGCTATAATTGTTAAGTATGATTGTTTGGATTTGTGTGTAAGTGTTGATTGGTTTCGATACCCTTTAAAAAGCTGGAAAAATGCTGAATTTTGCTGTTTTTCTGTTGCTGTCTGCTGTGTATTCGAATACAGGAAGCTGTATTCGAATACAGACATGCTGTTTTGCTACTGACTTGCTGTGTAGTCGAATACAGACTGTTGTATTTGAATACAGACATGCTGTTTATGCTGCTGAATACTGAAACAGCCTTGTATTCGAATACAGAGATGTTGTATTCGAATACAACAATGTTGTTTTGTTAAAAACTTCAATTTTCAACTTTGTTTATGCATGTTTAGAATATGGAAACCCTTTTAAGGTGCATGCTAAGTGGAAAGGTTATTTCATGCATTTAAAAACTTAAATGTTATGTGTTAACTGTTAATTTCGGTTTGTGACCCTTTACAACTATTGTGGAAATCTGGGCTTTGCCCTCAGATGAGAGCCAGGATGATCCTACCAGTTCGTACCCTACGGATAGGAATGTAGATGGGAATACTTGATTGGAGCTACGTTAGGAGGATCTCACGGGGCTCGTGGAGATCACTCAGGGTGTTTAGTTGTTTTGTAAAATGATCAGACTAGGTTGACACAGAGGGAACATATGTCTTTCTTCGGGTTGCTTTTATTTTTAAACTGGAAGACTGTACCACTTTTGTTATGTAAATATTTTGAATTCATATTTAGAGAACTTTTTCCGCTGCTTGTAAATTATAATGACTTAATTATTTATCCAAAGGTGTTACCTTATTTATTTCTCTGTTTTATTTTAATTTCTTTTGGAAAAAAAAATACACCCTCGCTTTGAAAAACGGGGTGTTACAATATGTTATTGGGAAATATAGAAAAGGATAAATTGTTCTTCGCAGGATATAATTTAGGGTACGTAATTATATATTATTTATTTATATCTTTTTTAATTTATGAGATTTTAATTTATTAGTTGTGTAAAGAAAATTGCTTAACCAAATTTTTGTTGTTGTAGGGCACATTGGGTGCTATTTGCAATCAATGCGACATCTGAAGTTATAATTATTTGGATCCCTTGCATGGCAATTACAACAATCACTCCGATATAAAGACTATGTTCGACACGTAAGTAATATTCATTTATTTGATACATATATATATATATATATATATATATATATATATATATATATATATATATATATAACGTGTTTGTTAATGCTATAATAATCACATTTATTTATTCGATAGTGCTTTACAAGTTTTTTGAGCTCAAAGAGGTGCTATATGTCAAAAAAAAAGTCTAATAACATCACATGGATTCTAATAAAGGTTTGAAATATATGCTTTTAAATTTTTATTTACAAATATATTCCTTTACGATCAATGCACAAATATTTCATTGACTTATATGCTTTATTTTACAATGCCCTCGTCAAACAAACAACATCGACCGTGGGTACTATGTATTGCGATTCATGAAAGAGATTGTTAACAAGAATAAAACTATTATCCCATAAACGGTACGGTATTTTCATTATATGATTTTCATATATAAATTATCTATATATTTGATTCTAACTTAATATGTTCAATTTTTATATTGCACAGTACTTTGACATTTCCGGTCCAACATACTTTGAGGAAGATCTAATGGAATTAAAGGAAGATTGGTGTTAGTATGTGCTTGAAATGAACATTATTTGATTTTTTGGAAAATAGCATGTTGCAAGGGATCTGAATATTATATGGTAGCCAGTTATATTATGTGTATTCTGTTAGTTATATGTATATGAATAGGACACAATATATGAACATGTATATGAATATGTGTTGTTGTACAATATCTGTCCAATGTATATGAAGTTAATTAAGTTATATATATATATATATATGTATCTGAATGTTCTGTTGTAAATTAATATATAAAGTAAAGTTATATAGTTCTATTTTTGTGTACTGATTGTGTGAAGTGATTCTGAATATGTATTTGAATATGTTTTGTTGTTGTGTGAACTGATTCTGGATGAAAATAATTTTGAAAAAAAAATTAAAAGACAACGCTTTCTAAAAAAATGGCATAAAAAACTAAAAAGCACTTTTCAAAAATTTAATTTACAACGTTTTAAAAAAAAAATTGCACCTTTCACAGCGCTTTTTTGAAAAAGCACTGTAAAATATGCACCTATAATGCATATATTGGGTGCACATTTTACAGCGCTTTTTCAAAAAGGCACTATAAAATCTGCACTATAATGCATATATTTGGTGCACATTTTACAGCGCTTATTTGAAAAAGATTTGTAAAATGCGCACCCAATATATGCATTATAGGTGCATATTTTACAGCGCGTTTTTGAAAAAGCGCTGTAAAAGGTGCATAATAATGCATATAATGTGTGCGCATTTTACAGTGCTTTTTTAAATAAGCGCGGTAAAATGTGCATAACAAGCGCGCAATATATCTACATGTTTTATAGCGCTTTTTGGTTTTAAAAAAGCGTTGTTGTATCTTTTACAGCGCTCGATTTCACAACGTTTTTTTTTTGTTTGAAAAAACGTTGTAAATCGGTTAAAAAAAAGCGCTGTAAAATCATATTATTCACTTAGTGAATGATCAAATAAAAAGTACACCATTTAATATAACAATAATATTAATTATTTATATTTAATAAAATATATATTATTGATTAGGAATGACAATTATAATACCTAGGTGGAGGGATCCAAAACTATGTTAGACGGGGTCACAAAAAATTTAATCCTTTATAATAAATTTTTAAGTTAAGAATAATTGTAGTTTAATATGTATTTAATCCTTGTAAAATTTCGACCATTCAAGTTTAATTCATAAAATAAAATTCACATTATTAATTCGTAATTTAGAAAACTTAATAAAAATTGATAATTTGAGTACCTCTATATAGTCTCTATAAAAAGTGGAACGGAGACTAAAAACGAATAAAATTATATAAGAGACTTAACATAAAGTATTATGATTTTAGAGTTTAAAGAGACTTCAAAATATATTTAAATATAATAATTATATTATTGTATAATATATACTTATTAAATGATTTTTGAGTATAGTATTTATATTTAAATGATGTGAATATATAATAAGAACTAAAATCATGGGAGGAAGGGGTAACAATACATGTTTGCCTCCCACCTAATCCTCCCGAATAATAACAAATCATAAGAGACATTTATTTAACGTTTGTTTAAATGTGCAGATGATAATATCCGAAGATTATTAGAACATCATTTGATCGTATCAATTGTTTGATAAAATAAGGATAAAGAATGGCATGGGTTGATAATATTCAAATACTCTTAGTGTTCGAACCAATATGGTTTTGAAGAACAATATATTACTTGTTTTATTGATAATAAAAGGTATTTTGTGGGAATAATTTAAAGTACTAATATTATAATTAAGTTTATAGTGAAATAGAACATATAGGTACATTCACGACCTATATTCTGAACAAAGACAATGAAAGTAATAGAGAAAACAGAGAAAATAGAAGTAAAAGAGATAAGAAAAGTAACATAATGAACAAGATAAAACATGGAAGTTAGAAGAAATAGAACATAAGACATTAACAATAGGCACTCTAAATATGCATCCTCCATTGGCACCGATAATAATTCACTCTAATATTATCGATAAGCATTCATTATAATGGTACTAATAAAATTCACTCTGAAGTTGTTTATAAAGATGCCCCCAAATTTCTGATGCATCTAGCTCCGATAAACACAATATGGTATTGTTGTCTCTAATTATGACATCACCACATCATCTCACTCTAAACATCATGCTCTAGTCAATGACTCCAACAAAAGTTAACGAGTTTGGAAAATGTCAAAAGAAAAATTTGAAGATATATTATACTAAGTATCAATGCTCCAAGGGTTGTGTTCCCTCCAAAAATTATGGAAAACGTCTCAATCAATTTACCTACTGATTGGACCAAATGAAGTATTTGACTAAGTGTTTTTAGTTAGCAAGAAATAGTTTGCAAAAATACTTCACAACCCACAATTGAAATAATTTTTCAAATTTTTAAAAAAACTAAATGTCATAATTAAAACACCACTTCATCACAATGGTTTAAGGCATCAGTTGATTGAAATAGGTTGTTCCAGATTTACAACTATAAAAGCAATATTTGGAATGGAAATATGCTATTAACAATTTTCACCATACTACTTTGCACAAGAATTGAACAAACTTGGATATGCTAACAACAAACTTTGAACATACTCTGAACAAAATTCTAGACTTGGAACTTTGAATTGGATTGACGAAATTTGACTCACTACAACATTTTTAACTTTTGACCACACTTATTATGGCAACGGCTAAAGAAATGTGGCTAGAAAGGAGAATAGACAATATTTTTTCAAGTGTTGTTTATTACATACATATAAAATATATTTTCTTGCTTGTTAACATAAAACCGTTGCATATTCATTTTTCAGGTACGGGTTAAAAAATATGGCCGGTTTAGACAACACTTTTAAACCATTGTTTGAGAAGATTTTAAAACAACATATTATAAATGTAGCCTTAATATAAAAATTGTTGCCTAAACTATGTTTAAACCACAATACATAACTGTGGGATAAAATAGAAAAAAATGTTAGCTAAACCAAAACCCTTAATTATTTGCCTAAACCTAATTTCTCAAATTTAATTTTTCCAAATTACATTATCAGTTCCCAACACCAAAAACCTTAGTGCCTAAACCAAAACCCTTAGTTCCTAAACCAAAATCCTTCTCAATCTCTTGTTAATCGCATTTGTTCTATTCGCCTCCATCTCATCTTTGCTTTATCTTTGTTTCCTTGCCTCTCGTCTGAACCCAATACCCGTCTCAATTGCATCTGTATCATCCATCTTCGTCTTGCTGGAACAAAAACCCCTTTTCACCTTCGTCTTGCACACCGTCGTTTTATTTTGTGACTTTGCTCTCCGTTTTGTGCTCTGATAGTTCCCGCCGTCTTGTGCTTCGATAGTTCTCGCCATCTTGTGCTCTGACAACTCGTGTTTGACTTAACCCTCACTTGAAGGTCGTGCACATGTAAGAATATGCTTCACCCATCTTCTTTTTTATTCTTCAATTTGTATTTTGATGTATTTCAATTTCATGTATGAGTATTGCTTTTTGATTAATTAGTAATTTTATATGATTTATTGAATTATTGAGATGATGGATATGGATGCCCATCATAGGTTTCAAACCTTGTTTATCTGCATTAAATTAATTTTTTTTGTGCTCAATATACATGTCGACATTGATGTATTTATGTTACTAATCTCTGGAATTTGAACAATCTCGAATTGCTCCATGCTTGGTTTTGCTATCAGTCGTTGAATTCATGTATTTATGTTATTGCTTGGTTTTTCTATTTTGTTGCTAATTTGAATATTTGGTGAAGATGATGGTGGTGAGCAAAGGTAATACTAATAAGATTAATCAATGTTTTAAGATTCTGTTGGAATTAATGTTGTGGTGTTATGAATGTGGAACTTCCTATGTTTTGTTTGAATGAGGTGAAAAAACTTGTCCTGGTTTATTTGTGATCATAATATATGTAATGAGAGTGTGTTATCTATTCTAATATATAAGTTCATTTGATAGTTGTTTTCCTTTGCTAATAAGTTGAATTCTGAAACTTAATTATTAATTACTAATCAGGAGCAACAATTAGTTATTGAATTAAAGTTTGGAACTGAGATATTACAACCAAAAGGTTAAAAATATTCATCAAAGACTTATGAATACAATGTTTTAATTCGTTAAGTATTCACTTGCTCTACAATTTATGAACTGCATTGTCACATACACCATAGTAATGCATACTGAAATTTTCATGAAACTGAATTTAAGGATTACAATTCCAATATGCATTTCCTAAAGTAATCCTAACAACCAATTATTGGACAAAGCTCCAATTTTGAAGTAAAATTGCAAGTATAGCTATATACTATTCATAAAATATACAGTTGTGCATCTGTAATGCCATGATTAGTTTATTACACTACACACACTGCTATTGCTACCAGACATAATTATGAGGTTTTGAACAGAAGCACCTATTGAGCAAGTGAAGCAATTCATGAACCTTTCTATGAGGTCTCAAAGAAGCATCAATAACCATGCTTTGAAGAGAAGGAATACTCCATGGACTAGCCAATAGGCACCTTGCCAATTTCACAACTACTTTCAATTACTTATTGAATTGTTTGTCATATTCTGCTACTGAATTATGGAATTTAATTGTTAATTAGGACCAAAAATATCAGTTCAATTATGGAATTTAATTGCTAATTAGTGAATTGTGATTGTTTGTGATATTCTAATAAGATATTATGCTTTACATAAACTACTTTGAAATATGTTAATTAGGACTATCAAGAACTGTTAATTATTAATTAGGACTTGAATTACATTGATTTAATTATGCTACTGAATTATGGAATTTAATTGTTAATTAGGACCAATAGTACTTGTTCAAATCTGAAATTTAATTGTTAATTAGGACCTGCAATACCAGTTGTGCAGTTTCAATGATTTGAATTGCTACAAATGCCTAAAAGCAATATCTACAAATATCCTAAAAGAATTTTCAATGACTTTTTGTATTGGTGGGTTAGTTAATTAGTAATCTCGAATTGCTCCATGTTTGATCTTGTTATCTGTTGCTGATTTCCTATAGGTTTAATTTAATTTTGGTGTTTTTTTTCGTTGCTAATTTGAATATTTGAATTTATTTTGGATTTATTAACCATAGTTATCATTGTGTTTAATATATTTGGATTTATTTTAATAGAATCCACATGTTTGAGGTTAAAGAAGACAAATATGGGCTTACTTGTGTACATTTCAACAAAAAAATGTTATCAAAATGATCCATTTGTCTTGGCGTCTCAAGTCCACCAATGTTTTTATGTGCAAGATCCTTTCGATGAAAATAAACATTATGTTATGAAAATTGTTCCTAGAGATCTGTTTAACATGGGTGATCAATCAAATGCTACAACTCAAGAAGAATATTTGGATGATCCATTTTATGATATTGGAAATATAAATGCATCAAATAATGAAAACGACCTCAATTGGGTTAGGGAATATATTCTAGCAACCATAGTTGAGAAGCCTGCACATGTTATGAAGGAATTCGAAGACAAAAATGATTAAGACTTGGATGATGGAGTGCTATTAATCTGTATATTTTATTTTGTCCTTTTCAAAAAAATTTCTATTGACTTGTTTTTATTTTCCTCTTACTATTAGTATCTTGGTGTCATCATATTGTCTTATTTTTATATTCCTCTTACTGTTTTGTTTATTTTTAAATTGGTATTAGTATATTGACAAAAACAACTTTTTTTATTGTCCTCTTACAGATATTTTATTTATTTTTCTACAGAAAATGAATAAGGAAGCAAGTTTAAAACCAAAGATGAAAGCTCAAGACCAAGGTGAGAGAAATACTTCCAAGTTTGAGCTACTTCAAGCAAGTTCAAGCAATGAATTACTAAGGAGATTTAAAATCAAGCGTGAAAAGATAATGAGAGGCATTGGAGTAACTAATGAAGATATGGTTGGAACCAAATAAGCAATTGGCAAGAAAAGCAGTCCATCAACAAATAAGATTAGTTCCAAGGCTATCGTGTTAGACAAGCAAATTCAAGGAGTCAAGCTTCCTTCAATTAAGATTGGACCTCAAGCACAATTTAAGTTATCAAATTTTGCAGCAATTGATCAAATAAATATATCTTCAAATAAGGATCTTTGTTCAACCAAAATGAAGTTTGACAATGTCAAGAAAGTTTCAAATGAAGCATAAAGATCCATTATGAATCAAAGAAAATCACCCTTGCAGATTCAAAAAGCCAAAAAAGTGTGGATAATGAAGAAGTTCAATCACCATTGAGAAAGACATCGAAAGAAAATGACATTTCAAGAACAAAACAAAAGGTAAAAAAAATGGTGCAAAATGAAGATGACGAGGAAATGACAAGTCAACAACGTGCAACAAAGAAAACCAAAAGAATTCCCTTGTGCAAATCAATGTTAATTGAAGATTTTCGTAAGGAAAATAATGAACTTGATGATGAAGAAGAGCTGGGAAATGATACAGGAAGTGAAGAGGAAGAATATTTCATGGAAGAAGAGAATGAAGATCAAGATGCAGATGACGAACGTAATGGTAATGATCAAATATTAATTTCTTATATATATAACTCATCTTTAGGATTTTATCTTATCTTATGTAAACTTAATATCAAAATAGGGACAACTAAGAAAAAAAACCAGGGGACCAACTCAGTGCTTAAATATACATGGAAGAAACTTCCGTGTAGAAGTCACCCTAGACAATGACGGAGAAGTGATAGGACCTGATGACAAAGTTGTAACTGACTTAGGATATTTCCTTGGGACTATTGCAAGGAATTCAGCCTTTTGTCTCTTGATTTATACAAATTTTAAGAAAGTGTACAAAAATCATGAGGAACATATATGGCCTTATATTAAGTTATAAGAGTTTAATTTTCATATTTTATTTGATCATCAATTAGTTATCACATGTTGATCACAACAATGTTTTTCAAAGTAAATTTATCATTCCTGAGAAAGGAAAAAATGCTATTTTTTCTCAAATAAATGATGCATGGAGACGTTACAAATGTTATATCAAGAGGACACATTTTTTGAAATACTCAACCTTGAAGGAAAGGTTAAAAAATAGGCCTAAAAGCATACCAGAACCTCATTTCAAGAAATTGTTGAAATATTGGAATAATAGTATCATCCAAGTAAGTTTGTACATATTTTACATTGCTTTTAGTCACTTTGTGTTGTATAGAATCTTTTGCATATATATCCTACTTTAATTTTTTTACTTACATTGTAGAACATTAGCAATAAAAATATTGTCAATAGGGCTAAACAGAAGTTTATGCATTGAATGGGGCCAACTAATTTTGCTAGAATTCGTGCAAAAGAGGTACAATATTTATTCTTATTTATGTGTGTTTGTTATATATAAATAACAAGTTCTAATAATTTTTAATTACCAACTTTACCAATAAAACGTTCAAAGAAGAAAAATGGGGAGGAAGTCACTCAAGCTAAAATATTTGTCATAACTTGTCAGCGAAGATAGGAAAAATTGATGAAGAAACAGAAAATGTCATTGTATGTTTTTCCTTCTCATTATATATTTTTAATGTGTAAATTTTCAAATTTTAACATTGATTTTTTTTCTATCAGGCAAAACTTCAAAATTCAATTCAAAACTCTAGTGAGCTTCCTGACCAAGCCTTTCAATCATTGTTCGGCAAAGAAAAGCCCGATAGAGTTTGTTGTTATAGAAGAACAACTACACCAACAATGTTAAAAAAATGAAGAAATTGCTAACATTAAGAAACATTATGAAGGTGAAATTAGTAGCATGAAGGAAAGGATGGAAGAATATGAGTCATTTACAAAGAAAAGGATGGAAGCATATGAGGAACTTCTAAAATGTGTGTCGAAGCAGCAAAACCCAAGTTTATGTGAAACTGCTGTTGATAACATGATGGGACATGCTTTAGGTATTGCAAATAGTGCGGCACTCCATTCTTCTACATCAACTCATGTTCCTAAAAAGGTATAAGTATATTAGTTTGATTTACTTAACTGTGACATAATTAAGTTGATTTATTGTTATGATTAGGTATCTTGTAGACTTATAAATTGTTGGTCTTTAGTACTTGTGATATGTTGCTAGTCTTTTCTTTCAATAGGTAGTTTAACATACCTAAATAAAACATTAATTTTGTTGTTACGATAAAAATTTGTGATTCATTTTTTTAATATTCATAATTATAATTGTATATTATTCCTTTTATTTATATTAATATAATAACTTCTCAGGTTGGACTTGAAGATCATCACCAAGATACATGAAGCTAATGGAATGTATTGAAGAGTTGGTTTTTTTTTTTTTTTT
>JBBPBS010000206.1:2540072-2623581 GCA_037974835.1 Cicer judaicum
ATATATTTATAATTTATAAATTATTTTATTGATAATAATTTATAATTTATATTATTATCAAATTATTCTATAAATAAATTTTTAATAAATTTATAAATTATTTTATAATATTGTTAGTCATTTACCAATGTTAATAATTTATATTATTAGTCATTAAATTCGATGAAAAAAAAAATCACTTAATGACTCATAAATATCGACATAAATATTCTTTATCTAATCCTCCTTTTATGAACAATTATATTATTGCATTTATGGTGACTAATAATTTTATACGTTAAAAATTAAATTACTCATTAATGTCAATCCATTTATAGGTACTTTCAATTTATGTCAATCAATTTTTTTAGTAATATTTTTATAAAATAAAAATACATATTCTATTTGACAGAAAATACATAAATTTACTAAAAATAATCATAAAATACGAATATATGAAAAAATATTAAAAAAGTTACTTTCAATTATTAAAATCTATTATCTATTATATATATTTAAAATAGACTCCCGATGCCACAACAACTTAAATTTTTTACAGACTCTTGATGAAATATATTCAATAATTGTTTTTTTACAACAACTTCTCATGCTTGCAATTAAAATATCATACTAATAAAACAAATAAATTTAGACTACGCTACAATATAATTCAACATAATATTAAATAGTCAGTCATATTTTTTAAATTTTTACATCTTATTTTTGGATTTGTATTTTAAATTTTATTTCATCAAATAAATACAAGTACCATTATATGTTGAAAAATGAATTAACAATCAAAGTATAATGAGTCAAACAATTATCCTATATAATAAATTATCATACGAATTTTACAAAATATTTTAAAAATTAAATTACATGATTGTGATAAATATGATTTTCTCTTATTTTAATTTTTCTAATCAAATTTATTTATTACAGATCAATAAAGTAATGTTATAAGATAACTATATTTATAATATATAAAATATTATTTATAAAACTTATAAAATTAATTAGTTAATAGGGCATAATCTAGTTACCATTAATTTACAAAACCAAATTTAACAAACCATAACACAATTCAAACCTTCTCTTTCGGTTGTTATCGAAACTTCACTTAGAACATTATTTGGTCATACCATCTAAAAAGACAAGACTAAAGAACGATGTATATGGTGCTATATAAACATCTTCATAATAGATGAGAATAGTATAAAGAGAAAACACCATCCAATTTCACTACATCTAGTACAAAAGCGTATTTTATACACTATAATGACGAAAATGAAATCATTAAATATTTTATATTATATATAAAATATAACTTGAGCGTCAACTGATTTATTTTGAATAAGCCATACTTTTTATACGCTAGTATGGAAACTTCAATGTCCTTTTGCACTAAAGCTAGCATCAATACTTTACTAAAAATCTTACTATATGTGACAACACATTTATTTCTTCAAGAAGTATATAAAATCTACTTAATCACTGATAAAACTATCGATTTGGATTTGGTTAAATATACAAACTCTTAAGAAACTAGTAAAATATTTTGGACACAAATCACAAAAGACTTTAAAAATTTCTCATATATGGAAGTGTGATGAATCAGATTAGTTGCTTAATAAACGAATCGTAAAACACTATTTTGGTTAAGAAACTTTTTCATTCACTGCATTTGAACTTAATCATTTTATTTGGCATTTTGATACATTATATTTGTAACTTATAATTTGATTTGAAAAGTGTATTTTGCCTAATATATAGTAGCTGTTTACCTCAAGGCATGAATGGACTTAAGTTGAAACTTGAGAAGACTAAGTATTGTCAATTTCAAACCCCTCGTTTTTTGTTTTGTTATTCACCATGTTGACTTTGTTATTTTTTATAAATGTTGGAATTGATGGATAGTTTGACATATGATGATATAGCTCGAATAGTATATCGAAACTGTATATTGGTTTCATGCCTAGATTTGATATACATTGAGTTTATTATTGGAAGTTGTTGAATGATGTGAATACTTTAATTGTGTGTACGATAAATTCTAGATGGTATAGGATGTTATAATCCATCGACTCTAACTTTGGTACTAACAAATAAGTAAATTAACAAAATTCACGTTGAAATATAATATGATTCCTTTCAAAAATAAGGGAATTGTCCTTCTTAAGAAAGAAAATAGCTAGAGTATAACATAGAGAACGATGGTTACAGTCTTGACCAACCAACGTTACATACAATCTATGTTTTATCACGTAATCCACATATGAGCAAATCACTACTAGGAATTTGCGTTTTATCTGCGGATTTTTAGGAGAAAATAATTCCTCAGGTAATACATGAGGATTTTGCTGTGGCTCGCATTTTTTGAGGAATATATATGCGGTGTCAAATTCTGCAAGTTAAACAGCATGTAAATTTTTCTTTTGTTGCGGATTTACATCCGATTATATTGCTGCAGCAAATGTCACCTAAGAATTCACATTCTAATATGTTTCATTGGAAATTGCCGCATCAAAGTTTACTTTTGTCAGGTACATATCAATTCCGAATGAAATAAAAATTCACCAGTTAGTTACATATCTTAATCAAACTCTCAACCCTTATAAAATGAATTTAACATCCCCACAAGCATAATTTCTCATACTCCTACAAATCCTCTCGGTTAGGATTTTTGAGTTAGGGTTTATGCTCTAGGGAAAAGGGTACCCATCTCTGGAGAGTTGTTTATTGAGACTTGTTGAGGTAAATGCACAACTCTAACCAAATGATTAAAATATGTATGAATATCTAAAAAAATGTAGTTTTGAGTAAAAATCATATTTTGTGCTTAGAGTAGATTTAAATGATTTTTATGCTTTCCTAGAGTTAACTAAACTTTAGAATAATTTTTTTCTAAAGTCTTTGGAAAATTTTTTATACTCAAATTTGTCAGTTGAGACCCTGTTGGCTACTTTGAGAGTTGTTGGAGAGTAAAGTTAGACGATTCTCCATAGTTGTACGTTGATGACGATCATCGTCATATATTTTATAATGCTTTAATTGTTATTTTACTTGTTTTGTATATTAAAGTATTTATTGAAAAATTTGGAAAACACAACCTTTAAAATTTATCTTGAATTCGTCAATTATTTAATTTAATGGTCGTTGTTGTATAATATGTTATTAGTTTGATTTACGTATGAGTTAAAGTATTTAAATATTTAATTGTTATGCGATTGAATATATTTTCCATCAATTACAATGAAATGATTTTAAATACATGTTTTGGGAAATTGTTGTTATAATTATTAAATTGTTAACTGCGTTAGGTACACCTAATTACCTCGTTTTGATTAGGGAGAGTTACCCGTTAGATGGAGCAGCCCCTATGAGAAATGTCATCTGTAGGAGGAGAGGGCTATCAACGAGATGTAAGCTCCCTAATTGATACGTGATGATGCGTTGCGGGATTGAGAGGAGAGGACTATCTGTTAGATGGAGCCACCCCTAAGGGAAATACCACCCTTAGGAGGAAAGGGATATCAATGAGATAAAGCCGCCTCTTGGTTCTAAAAAAAAATTGTATTGTTACTTGTTTTATTTCTATGATGTTTTTAAGGCTGTTCATTTTAATTTTGCTTCGTTATTAACTGGATTGTTAATATTTTTATCTGACCGGTTAAATTATAAGTTTAACGAGTTTATATGTGTATGATTTAAATTCAGGATTTTCTAGATTTTTAAGTAATACTGTTTAACATAATTATCGTCCGATTGTAAAGCAGTTATTCATGTCTTTTTGTGTTTCCCTTCTAATTAATGGTGGTTGTTGTCTCCTCACTAAGTCTTTGTGACTTACCCTTCATGTTGTTTATTTTTTTTTCTAGATTTGCAGGTAGTTGAGTAGCAAGCTGTTAGTAGATTCAAGTCTCGGCCATATTTCTTTTTGGTAGGTCTCTTGGATCGAGGACCATTATTTTGAAAAATATGTCGAGTCTAATGTAATTTGCAACTATTTTGGAGTCTAGAAAGTCTCTTTTTTTGGAAGTATATTAAGCAATAAAATTATGTTATTTGAATTATGAATGAATTGAAAGTTAAACAGGAATTTTATAAATTTGAGATTGTTGAAGTTACAGAGGATACTCTGTCGAAATTTCAAGAAAAAGCATATATATATATATATATATATATATATATATTTTAAATGGTTAGAGAACGATTTAGTTGTTTAATTGTTAAGTTAGTTGATAGGCTTGTCAGACTAGTAGTATAGCTTTTGCGCTGGTCACGACATTTAATTTTCAAGTCGTGACAAATTTGGTATTAGAGCCTAGTTGTACGTCCTAATAGCTACAAACATACGGTGATAATAGATTATTGTTAGTAAATTGTGTACCCGAGCACAACTTACTTTCAAGGGCTATTAGCACTCTAAGAGAGTCTCATATGTTGTTTGAATCTGTGTTTAAATTCATCATCACTACCTCTCCACAATTTCTTGTCGTCTTATTCAATCTTTGATCGATGTTCTTTGAGTAGGTGAAAATGCCACCCAAGACTAGGAATCCTTTTATAAGGGAAATTGTTGATGAGTTAATTTCTCAAGCTCAAGGTGCTCGTCAACGAGGACGTGTTTCAGTTCATGCTCGAAATAGGCGTAGAGCTAATATTGGCGGATGTGGTTTGAATGTTGATGTTGAGGTACCTAGGAGAAGGCACAGAAATCCAACCATGGGAGAGTTTGATGCTGGTTTGTAGGGATTACAAGAGGTTGTGCAACAACTTGTTGGGGTTGTCGTCGGACAACAACAGGAGGGTGATCAAAGGCATGAAAATGGTTTGATATAGTGTCATGTGGTAGACAAGTGGGGTCACTTCTGTTAGCATGGAGAGAGTTCTCTTAGTTGTTCATGGCTCGTTTTCTGCCAGAGAGTGTTAGAGATGGATTATCTCATGAGTTTGAGTGATTGGAGCAGACAGAGGGTATGACAGTTTCAGAGTATAATGCTTGTTTTACACAGCTCTCTAGACATGCTCCTTATCTTATCACTGAGGAGATGCGTGTTAAGAGGTTCATTAGAGGATTGAAGGATTACTTAATTTAGATATGTGGTTGGGTCTAATTGTTCCAATTTTGCTGAGGTTTTGAGTTTGACCCTTCAGATCGAGCAACGATAGAAGGAAAAAGGAGGAAATAGACAAGATTCACGAAAGAAACAAAGGGTTGAAGGATCTTAGAGTAACTATTTGAATCGCAGTGGTGGATCTATGTTTGGTTATCAGGGGCAACAAAGACTTATGTCTCATAGAGGTGGTCATAGTCGGCAGTTACACTTTGGGAATTGCTCCATAGATGGTAATGCTAAGGTGTGTTATCAATGTGACCAAGTAGGTCACATTGGGAGGAATGACAATGATGAAGAATCTTCTGCATCTTCAAAAGAAGAAGAAGCAAACTTGTGTCTAATGGCTAAAACTCACTCAGATTCAGATTCAGATAGTGAAGTAAGTACTACCTCTAATCCCTCTTATGAAGAATTGCATGATGCTTTTAATGAATTGCATGATGAACATGTTAAGGTAGTCAAACAATTAATTAGCACTAAGAAAATGTTAGAAAAACAGTGCATGATGTATGAAGAAATTAAGTAGGAACATAAGTTGCTTGAAGACACAAATACACTTTTGAAAAATGAAGCACATGATAAACTCAGTAGTGTTAATGAACTTGAAAGAAAGGTTGAATCACTAAAATTTGACTTAGCAAAATTTAGTAGTGGTAAAAACAACCTAAATGTTCTTCTTGGTAATCAAAGGAATCATAATGAAAAATCTGGAATTGGTTATAGACCAAATGGGAATGATCAAAAGAGTCATAATAATAAATTTGGAATTGGCTATAGACCAAATAGGAATGCTCAAAAGAATAATAAATTTGTTAGATCAAGGCAAATGCATGATGTTTTCATTAAACAGACTCAAAGTACATCCTCAGCTTTTTCATGTCATTTTTGTTGTAAAAAAGGACATATAGCTTTTAATTGTAAACTAAAAAAACTTGCTAACAAAGGATGGAAACAAATTTGGAGAGTAAAGGAACCTGTAATTGAAACTAACCCACAAGGACCCAATCTGAATTGGGTACCTAAAACCAAAACTTAAATTCTATTTTGCAGGTATGCTTGACATCCAAAAATCACTCTTGGTACCTAGATAGTGGATGTTCTAAGCATATGACAGGAGACAAATCAAAATTTTTGTCTCTGAATTTAAAAGATGGTGGATATGTAAAGTATGGTGACAACAACAAAGGTAAAATAATTGGAGTTGAAGACATAGGAAGTGAATCAACAATAGTCATCAAGAATGTCCTATATGTAGAAGGTTTGAAACATAATTTGCTCAGTATTAGTCAGCTTTGCGATAAAGGATTCCAGGTATATTTTACATCACATACTTGTACACTTGAGCACAAGGAAGATGATAACATGAAATTGGTAGGTGAAAGGGTAAATAATATATACATGATTGATCTTGATTCTTTGCCTGCAAATAATGTTTGTTGTTTGTTATCTAAATCTGATGAAGATTGGTTATGGCACAAGAGAATAACTCACATACATATAGATCAACTTAACAAACTAGTTAGCAAACAACTAGTGCTAGGTCTCCCAAACAGAAAATTTACTAAGGACAAACTATGCGACTCTTGTGAGAAAAGTAAATTGGTTAAGTCCTCTTTCCCACCAATAGACTTAGTACAAACTAATAGAGTTCTACAATTAATTCATATGGATCTATTTGGTCCCTCTCAAGTAAAAAGTTTTGGAGGAAATCTGTATGGCTATGTTTTAGTTGATGATTACTCTAGATGTACATGGACTTATTTTCTGTCTCACAAAAGAGATGCCTTCTCAATTTTCAAAAAATTTGCAAACCAAGTTCAATATGAGGCAAATCAGAAAATAATTTCCATTAAGAGTGATCATGGTGGAGAATTTCAAAATGAATCTTTTGATAATTAATGTGAACAAAATGAAATTCACCACATTTACTCAGCCCCAAGAACTCCACAACAGAATGGAGTTGTAGAAAGGAAGAATAGGTCTCTAGAAGAACTTGCTAGAACAATGCTTAATGACTCTAATCTTCCAAAGTACTTTTGGTCTGATGCAATAAACACAGCTACACATGTAATAAATAGGGTTCTAATTAGGCCTATAATTAGAAAAACACCCTATGAAATATACATAGGTAGAAAACCAAACATTGCCTATTTTAGAATCTTTGGATGCAAGTGTTTTGTATTGAATGATGGAAAAGAGCATCTCAGAAAATTTGACTCTAAGGCATATGAGGGAATTTTTCTAGGATATTCACAATCTAGTAAGGCCTATAGGATCTACAATAAAAGAACTAAAACTATAGAGGAATCTGTTCATGTAAAATTTGATGAAATGTTTACTAAAAACTTGAACAACACCCCTCTTATAGTTAGTGATTCTCATGATAAAATTGTAGAATCAGATCCAAAAGAACCAAATGAAACAGAACCTCCAACTAACATTGATTGTATAGAACCTATAAGGGAAGATGACTTACCTAAGGAATGGAAATTTAACAAAAACCATCCCATTGATAACATAATAGGAGAAATTTCTAAAGGCGTTACTACTAGAAAATCCCTTAGACACTTCTGTAATTTTCACAGCCTTTGTGTCTCAAGTAGAACCTAAAAATATTAAAGAAGCTCTCATGGACAATGATTGGATAATTGCCATGCAAGAAGAACTTAATCAATTTGAGAAAAAACAAGGTTTGGATCTTAGTTCCTAAACCAGAAAACAAACATATAATTGGAACTAGATGGGTGTTTAGGAATAAGATGGATGAAAATGGAGTAATAACAAGGAATAAGGCTAGACTAGTTGCTAAAGGTTACAACCAGGAGGAGGGTATGGATTATGATGAAACTTATGCGCCTGTAGCCAGATTAGAAGCAATTAGGATTCTGCTTGCTTATGCTTGTATCATGGATTTTAAATTGTATCAAATGGATGTAAAGAGTACTTTTCTGAATGGAGACATCCAAGAGGAGGTTTATGTTAGTCAAACTCTAGGATTTGAGGATCCTGCTTTTCCAAACCATGTTTATAAACAAACAAAAGCTCTATATGGATTGATACAAGCTCCACGAGCTTGGTATGAAAAACTCAGTAATTTCCTCTTACAGCAAGATTTTTTAAGAGGAAATGTTGATAAAACACTCTTTATAAAGAAAAAGGGAAAATACATTCTGCTTGTCCAAATTTATGTTGATGACATAATTTTTGGATCCACAAATAGTAAACTTTGCAAACAATTTGAAAATGTGATGAAAGGAAGATTTGAAATGTCAATGATGGGAGAACTAACCTTCTTCTTAGGATTTCAAATCAATCAAAGCAAGAATGGTATTTTCCTAAGTCAAACTAAATATTGTAATGATCTTTTTAAGAAGTTTGGCTTTGATAAATTTAAATCCATTGATACACCCATGAGTCAAGCTTGTCATTTAGATAGAGATGAGATGGGAAAATCTGTAGATGTAACCATGTTTAGAGGAATGATAGAATCTTTATTGTATCTTACAGCTAGTAGACCTGATATTATGTTTGGTGTCTGCATGTGTTCTAGATATCAAGCTAATCCTAAGGAATCCCATCTAAGTGCAGTCAAAAGAATTTTTAGATATCTAATAGGAATAAAAAATCTAGGATTATGGTATCCTAAGGGATCAACTTGCACTCTTGTTGTCTATTCTGATTATGATTTTGCTGGTTGCAAATTAGACAGAAAAAGTACATCTGGTACTTGCCATCTATTAGGGAATTCACTTGTATATTGGCATAGCAAGAAACAAAATAGTGTTGCACTTTCAACAGTTGAGTCTGAATATGTAGCTGCTGGAAGTTGTTGTGCACAAGTATTATGGATGAAACAACACCTTTCAGACTTTAGTGTTGATCTTGGAACTGTGCCTATAATGTGTGACAACACTAGTGCCATAAATATAACAAAGAATTCTATTATGCACTCAAGAACAAAACATATAGAGATTAGACATCATTTCATTAGGGATCAATATCAAAATGGTAAAATCATGCTTGAATATATTAATACTTCTGATCAATTAGCTGATATATTTACCAAAGTTGTACCCAAGAAAAGTTTCTTCTATATTAGAATGAAACTAGGTATAATAGATCAAAATGAAATATGATCTCTATGAAAAATCGATTGAGACATCGATGTTTCCTTTAAAATCGATTATCCTGTGTCAACATTCAAATCAGCATTAGAACATCGAATTCATAATCGATTTATGCTACACAGTGTTTAAAACTGTCAAAATATAAAACACGATAAGTGATTGCATAATCGATTTCGTATTTAGTAGTAGCAATAAATGCTGAAGTATAGATCAATCTAATCGATTGATGAATCGATTGAAGATTTGGAAAATCGTTTAAAGAATCAATTTCATAATCGATTATTTTTCCTAGAACTCCCAGGATTTGAGAAATTTTTCAAACTCAAACCCGAGTATCGATTTGGTAATCGATTTCAACAATTTATCAAACCTGCAAGCCAACTAAGTCGATTTGGAAGTCGATGTTGTGATGAAAAGTGTTCCTGAACTGATATGGAAATCGATTTGGACATCGATTTAGCCATTGAACATTCACTTAAGGAAATCGAATTGGGAATCGATTTGAAATATGACTGTTACAAAAATAACTAGCCATTGGAGGCAACTATAATTAGAACCTTTCATTTCCCTCCAATAACGGTAACAAAATCGATTTGGCAATCGACGTGTCCTGTGCAAATGCTTAATAACATCGATTTAGAAATCGATTCTGAACAGTACTGAATCAATTCCTCAATTTCTAAAACTTCTCAAACTTCTCTATGTTTTTTCTGTGCTTTTAACATCTCTCAACCTCTTTCTAAACTCGATTTCTCTAATTCCTTGAAACATCTCAAACTTCCTAAATCTTTCAAATGGCTAGAGTGAAACAAACAACAGAAAAATCACAATCCTCTTCATCAACCTCTAGTGGAAGAAAACCTTCTCCTCCAACACCATTTGGGTCTCAAGATATCTTTTAAAGACATAGTTGACATTGGCAACCAAATAACTGAAGAAACAAACCCTATTAACCTTGATAGTTATGAACCTCATGGTGAGGAGACACTTGCTGAGGTTAATACAACAGTCTCTACCTCTCCCACTGGTGATAATGAGGAACAACCCTAGATTAGTTGTTTAGGATTTTGTTTTCTTTAGTGTTTTTTTTTTGTAATGTTTCTGTGTTTTCAGTATATATCTTGCAATAGCTTTTGAATAATCATTTTATATTGTACTTTCTTTTTGAATATAATGACAAAGGGAGGAGAATTTGATCCAACTTAACTTATACTTTTGTGCTATGATCTCTTGTTTTGTGCTCTGAACTCTTGTGCTCTTATACTAAAATTTAGATGAATTTAACTTGTGAATAACTTGTGCTCTGATATACCAAATTTAAATGAATTTGTGTGCTTTAAATTGTGCTTATAAGATCTGATGAATGCTCTTATACATAATTTGGATGAATACTCTGATATACCAAATTTAAATGAATTTGAATAAAGTGTACTCTTATGTGCTTTGTTACCAAACTTAATTGATTTTAAATTGGATGCTCTGATACTGTGTTCTGATTACTCTGATACCAAACTTGAATATGTGCTTTGATATCAAACTTGAAATGAATCAATGTATATGATTATGTACTCTGATAACAAATTTGAACAAAGTTGAATAACCTATGGTTATGCTGTTGAAATAAATCATGAATTCAATAATTCAGGGGCAGTGAATTCAATAATTAAGGGGGAGTGTTTTATATAATATTTATTAAAAAGTTAAGTTTTGAAATATAAACTCAAGTAAAATTGTATGATTGTCATTTAATAAAAAACGGGTAGATTGTAAGATATTTGCCCATTTACATTGATTTTGATATAACTTCCAAACATACAATGTATGCATTATGTGATTAATCTAACAGATTGAGTTGAGTTACAATTCAACAAGGATTAATCATATCATAAGGCTTGAAGATTATGAAAAAGAATCAAACACTACAAATTGGACAAGACTTGAAGATTATGTGTAAACTTGTCTATTAGTTATAGTGTTTATTAGGTAGATTCATCATTATTGTTTCATATCCAAGTATATGCCAAATTAAAAATGAAATCATAAAATAAGTAAGTAAATCAATCAACTGGTAAATTGATTGATACATCAACTGGGTAATCGATTGTCTAATTCACAGAACAAATTTTCACTGAGTTAATCGATTGGGAAATCGATTACTTAAATGTTTCTAATCACGTATGTGTTATGTGATTAAAGAAATCAATTGGACAATCGATTTGCAAATCAATTGGTTAATCGATTTACTAATTCACAGAACAAAGCTTTAACTAAGTTAATCGATTGGCAAATCGATTACTAAAATGTTTTTAATCATACCTGTGTTCTGTGACTAAAGAAATCGATTGGACAATCGATTGGTACATCAATTGGGTAAACGATTTACTGATTCATAGAAAAAATCTCTCACTGAGTTAATCGATTGGTAAATCGATTGATAAAATGTTTTCCATCAAACTTGGGTTCAGTGACTAAAGAAATCGATTGGAAAAACAAGTGTTATAATTTTCTTAAGTAACAAACTTTTTACTAATCGATTGCATGAATGAAGTAGTTTGTCATTTATCAGAAACATATTGCATAATCGATTGGCACATCGATTTTAACTAAATATCTGAGTTACTGGGACAAGCCAAGTCCATTGGCAAATCGATTGGCATAAATGTCTGAGTTATAGGGATTTAGCCCATTGCCAAATCGATTATGTTAAGAAAAGAATCGACTGGGTAATCGATTGTTTTGATCTCGTTGTTTGAACAAAACAAGTATAATCGATTATTCAATCGATTCTGATATGAATTGAGTATCAGTTTCTGATATATGCATTAAAAGAATCGATTAGGAAATCGATTAGTGCGTCTATTTTCAAGATTAAAGAAAAACAAGAAACGCGATAATCGATTAGGCAATCGATTAAGCTGGTATTACACTTTAATAAAATCGATTGGGAAATAGATTTTTCTAATGATTTTCTAAAACTATATAAACTGAATCAATCACAGTTTTTAATAACAATCATAACATTTTTTCATAACACAAAAAACTAAAAGTGCTTCATTGGTTTTTTAGAAAAATACACCTTGAGAGAAAGATTGTTATAACTCACAAATACTCATTGGAAAATACTTAGAGTGTGAGAATTCTAGTGTGATTGAATCAAGTTCTTAGTTCTTTTCTTCTTTTTTGAAAGAAACATTGCTGTAAAAGAAAGTGTGTGAAAAATCCAGTATTGTTAAACTGGTGGTTATCTTTTAGGATGCTTGTGTTCATCTAAAAGAAACCTTAACTTGATCTCGCTAGAGCTTGGCGATTAGCTCTTAGGGATAGGTTGGTGTTGTGGTAGAAGTGGTATTGAGTTGGATGTATAGACAGTGAGGTGCTGGAAAGTCTGTAAAATATACTACAATCAATTCTAGTGAAGGCTGAAATCTGTCATTGATTTCAGGACTGGATGTATACTATTGAATCGATAGTCGAACCAATATAAAAACCCTGGTGCACAATTCTCTCTCTCTCTCTTCTCTTTATATTGTTAAAGCATGTGTTCTTGAATGTTTGTTTTTGAATCTTTGTCTTGAATAATCTTTTGAATCTATCACTGTTAAAATTGGAATTAATATTAAACAAGTTGGTTTTAATATTAAGTTCATCACTTAGGAAAAATTGGATAATCTTGTTAACAATATTGTATAAAACTACCTAAGAATAGAGGCCATTTAACGAACATGTGCCCTTCACACGATTCCATGAAATCCTAACCCTAACACATCTCTTTCCATGGCGCATAACGACTCAAACTCTAATCCCAATCCCCAAACCTGATTCTACAACCCATACAAAGACCTCGATATTCCTATTCAAAATCTCTACAAACTCTCAACCTCACCAGAGTTTCTCTTCGACGAAGAAGCTTGCCGTAAACACAATTCCTGGGGAGAAAATCTCACATTCTACACCAGTTATGGATACCTCGGTGGTTCAATTGCCAGTGCCGAAGTCAGACTCATCGACGACGTTAAACTCTTCGAGTCCAACAACACCGTGAAGCTTCGAATCAACTAAATTCTTAATAATCCGATCATTCCAGTCAAATGTGGGGAAACCGTGTCAGAATCATAGGATTACTTTACTCCATAATCGAGATTGGCATCGAGGCTATGAGAGATGTTGATGATGCTTGGAACAACATTACGGTAGGGCTTGGTATTAGTGTACTTTATCGAGCAGCCAGAGGGGTGAGATCGGCGGCCGTGGCTAGATCTGCTGGTGGAGTAGTCGTGATGGCGAAATAGGCGTTGAAACTATATGTGCTTATAGACAACCTTTGTTTGTGGTAGGTAGTATGGACTTGTTATTTTTAATTATGACTATTCTATATAGACATGAGTTAAGTACCTAATACATGTTGGATGCACTATAAAAAAAAAAAAATTGCAAGAATTAGATCTCTACTTTCCCGCTCCTTGTAATAATCTCCCTAGTCCAAACCTAAACCAACCCATTTAGATCACTCTAGGAAAACTAGTCAAAGACTTCACTCGCACCACCTCATCCTCTAGCCCAAACAACCTCTTTATTTCCTTTCTTAGACTTAGTTTTCTTCACTCAAGAAAACTCACAATCCATTCCTCTTCACCTACTCTAAATTACTTCCCAACCACCTCTACTCATAAAATTCCTCTCCCTTTCACTTGCAGAAGACTGAATTGATATGCTATATTATGATCTCATTATAATTTTACCATGACAAACAATTTGAGTTAGTGAAGATCGTCCAATAGATCAAAAATCGAGGACAAAACTACACCTCCTTTAATATGACAACAAACACCGGCTCAAAATATTGTTTGTCTTTGAAGAAAAAGGAATACAAGTATGTATTCATCATCTCTAACCACAACGGAGCTTAGTAGGGACAAGGGGGGGCCGCGGCCACCCCAAGCCTTCCTCTCTCTTCCATGCGTTCCTCCCTCTCCCTTTTGCTTACAAGATACAGCCTTCCTCTCTCCCTCCTCCAGAAAACACAACAACCGCGTTACCGCCTCATCGCTTCTTTGTCAGATCGCGAATCAAAAGATCGCGAATCAAAAGATTTGGATTCGCTGCGGGCCTGCAGTCGCCTCTGTGGTCGTTTGCTCTTACCTCACTGTTCGCCGCAACTTCATCTATCCCCAGATCGCGTTGTTGCTTTTTTCAAAAGATTTGGATTTCTATTTTATTAGTACTGATTTTTATCAGTTAATTTTGATTTGGAATTCTGTTAGTTCGAATCGTAGCTCCTCTATTAATTAGATCGTTTTGATTTCAATTTTTCTTAGATTGTCGCTCCTGTGTTAGTTTTGAGTTCTCCATGAGTTTTACCTATCCTATGAATTTAACTTATATGGCAGTACCCCATATTTGTAGTTATTTAAAGTTTTTTTACTTAGTATTACTGAAGATTGTTGTTTGATAATCTTGTATTTTCTATTTTAAGGTTTATGTTCTTGTAGCTTCTGAGATTTGTTTTTTAGTTTGATATGTTTATTCTTTTTAAGTAAGTTTCTGCCTTTCTGGGGTTAATGTATTCTAAGTTCGTTAGGGTGTCTGTAAGTTTTCATGAGTTAATGTTCATGTTTACTTTGTTTATTCTTTGTAGTGTTACATTTATGTATGATTTGTTTTTTTTTTCTTTTTAGTTAACCATTCATGTATCATTTGTTTATATTGTTTAGTTTTATATTAATCTATGATCTGTTTATGATTTGGAATGATGACGCAAGACCAAGGAGGCAGGAGCATGCAAGGAGCTAGGCCAAAAAATTGTAAGTTAAGCACACAGTAAATATTTTGTCAATCAATATGAAATATCACATAACAAGATACACAAAATATCCTTTAAATGTACCAATTTACTCTAACCAAACTATTTTACAATTTCCAACAAAGGAAGGGTCTAGTTTTTTGTAGCAAGCTCTAGATTTAATGCTCAAGCATGTAGAAAAGCTTTGGTTGTTTTTATCATTTTGGATGAGCAACCCTTTAAAGAAGTTGAAGGGCAGAGATTTTGGTACTTATGTAATCATTTGCATTCCCAATTTACCGTACCATCAAGACATATTGTAGCAAGATATTATCTCTAGTTGTATTTAGACGAAAATAATTAGGTTGAAAGGGTTCTTCAAGTCTAATTATATTAGGGTAGCTGTTACTACATATTGTTAGACTTCTATTCAAAATCTTAATTATTTGACCCTCACAGCCCACGTACCAAAAAAGAATCATTAGATTTTGTTGGTTCCAAATCATAGAGGTGAGACAATGGCTATGTGTAAGACCCTTAATTTTTAAATCCTAAATTATATAATTTTAGGATATTCGGTGTTGAAGTTCTTAGGCTTTTAGTATGATTTTGGTAATTAGTGAGTTAAATGCCAAAAATATATTTTTGGAAATTAGATTAAATTATTTGTCGGATAGTAATTTATTTATGTTACGAAGAATTTAATACCAGGCAATTTTATTTAAAATATATCTGGTTACAGAAAATTTTATCAGTCAATTGAGTTGCGACGAGGGTAGATATTTTTAACTAAAAGTGGTTTGGGAAGTGATGGCTGAAATGGTAATTTTGTGAAATATATAGATATTTGTAGATATTTGTTATATATATAGAAAGAAAAGAAAAGGAATGAAAAAGGAAAGAAATAGAAAGGAAGGAAAATAGAAGAAAGGAAAAATAAAGGAAAATGAAAAGGAAAGAAAACATAACGTTTCTTCCTCTCTCTACTGCCTCGCGAAACCCATTCTCCCTTCTTCTCTTCTTTTGCTTACTTTGCTTTCTTTTACTTCAAGAAAAGAAACCCAAGGTTGGGTGGGTTAGAAGACAAGGATTTCTCAACTTCATTCTTCTCCTTTGATTCAAAAATGGAGAAAAAGGGTGTTGGTGTTTTCAACTTTGGAAGCGACGTCGCGAGCGGAGATTTTATCAAAATTACTCGCAGTACCGTAATCGCTCGTTAAAACTAACGTTAAGGTAAGGGCTCCTTCCAAACTTTTAGTTTGCATTTAGGGACTTATTTGAGGTTGTGTGGAAAAGAAATTTGTTAGGGTTGAAGTGTAGATTTGGGGAAATTGAATTTAATGCCTTTATGGGTGAAATTTTAGAGTTGGGTTTTTGGTGATATTGATGAGTGCTTCAAGGAAAATGAATTTAACTCATTTATGTGTGGTTTTGAGGAAATGAAATTTTATATGTTTGAGTGGTGGGTTGTGATGATTTGTGGTGGTCGTGTTTGACGTGTTCATAACTAATACTTATAAATTTTGAGATTTGTTTGTGTGGATTTTGTGGAAAAATGAATTGATGTGATTTGGTGTGAATTGTGGATTGAATTTGAGAATATTTCTGAGTATGTTCTGTGTGGAATTTGAAAATCATTAGAGTTAAACGAGTATTAAAAATGGGGAATCTTTTAATATCTCTATTTACTTATTGTTTGTAGTGAAAATGATTAGAGTTAAATGAGTAATAAAAATGAGGAATCTCTTAATATCTGCATTTACTAAATGATTATCGTCAAAATTGTTAGAGTTAAATGAGTATTAAGAATGAGGAATCTCTTAATATATGCATTTACCTAATGATTGTCGTCAAAATTGTTAGAGTTAAACGAGTATTAAAAATGGATAATCTTTTAATATCTCTGTTTACTTAATGATTGTCGTGAAAATTGTTAGAGTTAAATGAGTATTAAAAATGGGGAATCTTTTAATATCTCCATTTACATAACGATTTTCGTGGATAGAGTCAGAGTATGCTCATGCATTTCATAGTACATGGCGTCTGGATGGGCCACGAGATGATTCCATGTGATTTGTTGCTTCATCTTATCCTTGCGGGGATTGGCGCATTGTAAGACCCATAATTTTAAATTATACTTTATGCATTTTAGTGGATTTTGGTATTGAACTCAAGGGCTTTTTAGCCAAGATATTAATATTTTGGGAGTTTAAATGACCAGAAAGATATTTGGATGCTCGATTAAGATTACTCGTCGATGAATAAATTAAATTAACTACGGTGAATCTTTTACGAAGAATTTAATGCGTTATGAGTGAAATGGTAATTTAACAAATATCTAGATATTTTGAGATATTTGTTAAAAGTAATTAATATATATATATATATAAATATATACATATATATATATATATATATATAGATATAGATATTTGTTTGGAGGGAAAAGGAAAGGAAAGAGAAAAAAAGGAAAGAAAGAGAAAGGAAAGAAAAACCAGAAATTTCTTCTTCTTCCTCTGCCTTGCGTGAACCGTTCCCCCATTCCTCCATTTTCGTTTTTCTTGCTTCCTTTGAGTTCGAATATTGAAACCCAAGGCTAGTGGGTGAGAAAGATCAATTTCCCAACTCTGTCCTCCTTCTCGGATTCGAAAACGGAGTTAGAGATTTCAAAAACCATCAAACACAAACCTCCCCGTTTCACCTAGATCTAAGCTTCGTTTCACAAAGAGATAGAAGGGAAAGTTGCTCACTACCAGGCTACGGTGCTAGGGAACCAACTTTGGAAGCGGCGTAGCGAGCGGAAAATTTACCGGATTTACTCACGGTGCCGTAATCGCACGTTAAAGCTAACGTGAAGGTAAGGGCTCCTTCCAAACTTTTAGTTTGCATTTAGGGACTTATATGTGGTTGCGTGAAAAATAATTTTGTTAGAGTTAAAGTATTGATTTGGGGAAAATGAATTTAACTCATTCGTGTATGTTTTGAGTAAATGAAATTTGATGTGTTTGAGTGGTATGTTGTGTTCATCTGTGTTCGTCGTATTTGACGCGTTCTTAATTAATACTGATGAAATTTGATATGTTTATGATTGGAGTTGATAAAATGTTTGAGTTGTTCTGCGTGAAATTTGAAAACCATTAGAGTTAAACGAGTATTAAGAATGGGGTATCTCTTAATGTCTGCGTTTAATTAATGTTGTCGTGAAAACGATTTTGTGGAGAAATGAATGGTTATGTTTTGGTGTGAATCGTGGATTGAATTTGATAATATGTTTGAGCTGTTTTGTGTGGAATTTGAAAACCATTAAGTTAAATGAGTATTAAGAATAGGGAATCTCTTAATGTCTTGTTTACTTAATGTGTGTTTGTGAAAATCGTTTAAGTTAGCTAGATATTAAGAATGGGGAATCTCTTAATGTCTTGGTTACTTAATGTTGTTTTGGAAATCATTTAAGTTAACTGGATATTAAGAATGGGGAATCTCTTAATGTCTTGGTTACTTAATGTTGTTTTTGGAAATCGTTTAAGTTAACTGGATATTAAGAATGGGGAATCTCTTAATGTCTTGGTTACTTAATGTTGTTTTGGAAATTATTTAAGTTAACTGGATATTAAGAATGGGGAATCTCTTAATGTCTTGGTTACTTAATGTTGTTTTTGGAAATCGTTTAAGTTAACTGGATATTAAGAATGGGGAATCTCTTAATGTCTTGGTTACTTAATGTTGTTTTGAAAATCGCATAAGTTAAAAGAATATTAAGAATGGGGAATCTCTTAATATGTCTGTTTGCTTAATGTTTGGTGTGAAAATCGGTTAAGTTAAATGAGTATTAAAAATAGGGAATCTTTTAATATCTACATTTATTTAACGATTGTTATGGATGGAGTCAGTGTATGCTCATGCATTTCATTTTGGTAAATTGTGCTGACCCGTGATAGGTGGCACCTCGGTAAAAAGTACTGACCTGTGATAGGTGGTACGTTTACGATTTACTTTTTGGTAAGTTTGCTGACCCGTGATAGGTGGCATCTCGGTAAATAGTACTTTGGACTATGATAGGCGGTACAGTTACGACTTACGCTTTTTCTTTTAGTAAATCGTGCTGACCCGTGATAGGTGGCACCTCGGTAAAGAATACTGACCCGTGATAGGTGGTATGTTTATGATTTACGTTTTTTAGTAGATCGTGTTGACCCGTGATAGGTGGCACCTTGGTAATTGGTACTTTGGCCTGCGATAGGCGGTACAATTTTGATTTACGGCCCTTCGAGGAGGGTTTTGGTTTGGAATTCCGAGTCCATGCATTTTGGCATATACGCATTGCATTAGGGTGCTTGGCACACGAGTCGTGTTTGAATCAAGTTATGATTAAGTGTTATGTATTGATATTGTGTGTAAGTGTGACTGATTGTAAAACGATTTTGAAACTCAAGTTGTTGTGGTAATTATGTTGGAATTGCTTAGTGTTATGTATTGATTATCGTGTGCAAGTGTGATGGATTGTAAAACTATTTCGAAACCCAACTTGTCGTGAGGATTGTGTGGGAATTGCTAAGTGTTAAGATTTGGAGTTGTGTATGAATGTGATTGAATTAGTTTATGTATTTTTGGAAGAATAGGCAGGGAAATCGATTTCCCAATCGATTGGATGAGTTATAGGGACTTCGCAAATTTGACAAAATTGATTTGCCAATCGATTTTGAAATCTGTTTTTTTAAACCATTTAAGAAATCGATTTGGCAATCGATTGGTATGTTTCCTGTTTCCTTGAATCTTGAAAATATATTGAAACAAATAGATTTGGAAATCGATTTGGCCAAGACAGGAACTCAGCCAAATTGACAAAATCGATTTGGAAATCGATTGGCTTTAACACAGGGGCTCAGTTCTTCATTCAATCGATTAATTTAAGCCCAGAGTTTAGTTTTCACTAAAAACCTTTAGGAAATCGATTTGGAAATCGATTGGCTTAGTTGATATTCTTATTTTGAGTTAGATAATCGATTACTCAATTGATTTATCAATGTTTGGGTCAGTTAGGTATTACTTGATGGATTGAGAACTTTATTTTGATTTCACTTTTATTTGGCAAGTATTATATGAACTTTTAGCATATGGAAAACCCTTTTAAGTGCATGCTAAGTTGAAAGGTTATTTTGTGCATTTAAAAACTTAAATGTTATGTGTTAACTGTTAATTTCGGTTGGTGACCCTTTACAACTATTGTGGAAATCTGGGCTTTGCCCTAAGATGAGAATCATGTAGATGGGAATGCTTGATTGGAGCTATGTTAGGAGGATTTCACGGGGCGCGTGGAGATCACTCAGGGTGTATAGTCTTTGGTAGAATGATCAGATTTGGTTGACATAGAGGGAGCATATGTCTTTCTTTTGTATTGTGTTTATTTTAAACTTGAAGACTGTACCACTTTCTCTTATGTAAATATTCTGGATTCATATTTTGAGAAACCATTCCGCTGCCTGTAAATTATAATGACTTAATTATTTATCCAAAGGTGTTACCTTATTTATTTCTCTGTTTTATTTTAATTTCTTTTGAAAAAAAAATACACCCTCACTTTGAAAATCGGGGTGTTACATTGTGTTATTAGAGCTTTGGTTTGGGTTTCTTTGGGGGCTGTGGAACCTTTGGCTATAGATTGTAGGTCAATCTGTAGGTTGGGAGTTGTTATCTGATCATGCGTCGGTTTAGGTGGTTTGAGTTGTCAAGTCCAAATTAATTATTATGTGTTGATGCGGTCGGAAGTTAGTTTTGGAATTTTTGAAGTACTGTTAAGACTCTACTTGATGATGGTTTTATAGAAAAACCATGCCACCAAGAAGGAATGACGCTCCGAGAGCCAATGCTAACAGGGATTATCGAATGGCGGAGGCCATGAATAACATGGCTGCTTGTGTTGTTGCACAGACTGCTGCCAAGACTCAACGTGATCTTGAAAAGAGGGAAAAAGAGATCCGTGCTGCACAGTCAAGAGGATTAGAATACTTTCGTCACTACAATCCTCCCATGTTTAAAGGGAATGAGAATTCAGAGAAAGCGGATCAATGGATCCAAGAAGTGGAGAAGATCTTCGAAATGATTAACTGTCAAGCGGCAGTGAAGGTCAACTATGCCACCTATATGCTATTGGGGGATGCCGAGTACTGGTGAAGGAGTGCAAGACTATCGATGAGATCAGCTCACGAGGAGGTAAACTGGGAATCATTCAAAAGGAAGTTTTTAGACAAATACTTCCCGATCAGTACTAGGACTAAACTGGGCGACGATTTCCTGAAACTACATCAGGGGAACATGACCGTGGGCGAATATGCCGCTAAGTTTGAATCACTATCAAGGCATTTCCGGTTTTTTCGTGAAGAGATTGATGAACCATTCATGTGTCATCGTTGCCAAGACGGATTAAAGTATGAGATTCAAGACTCTGTCTTGCCCTTGGGAATTCTACGTTTCCATGTTCTTGTGGAAAAATGTAGGGAAGTTGAGGATATGAAGAATAAGAGGGCTAGCCGAGGAGGGAATTTTAGTGCAAGAGGGCCCAATCGGGTGAATTATCAAAACAACAAGGGGAAACAAGTTGCTAAACCCTATAATCGACCATAAAATAACAACAGTGGCCAGAATCGCTCGGGGAACCAGAATTTTGGAAGACAATTGGGACAAGTGCTTCGACGTTTACGATGTGGGGAAGAGGGACATTATGCTAGTACTTGTACCTCTAATGTTCTCACCTGCTACAATTGTCGGAAGCCAGGACACATGGCAAGGGATTGCACAGCTCCAAAGGTGGAACAAGTTGTGAATGTAGCTAGGGCTACTCGGCCTACTGCTAGAGGACGCATTTATTGTGTGAGTGCTGAAGATGAGAATCCATCTGGCAATCTGATTCAACGTGACTGTGAGATTGCAGGTAACACTCTAACTTCAGTTTTCGATTCGGGGGCAACCCATTCCTTCATTGCTATGGATTGTGTGAATCGTTTGAAGTTATCTATGTCTGCTTTACCTTTTGATTTGGTTGTCTCCACACCTGCTATGATTTTGACAGTAAATTTTGCATGTTTACATTGTCAAATGACTATTCAGAATAGGGATTTCTTGGTTAATTTGATTTGTTTACCTCTTACCATCATGTGATCTTGGATTGTGCTCGTAAATTGGTTCTTTTCCCCGAACCAGTAGTTGTTAAGTATTTAGCCGCAAACAAACTCCAAGTGTCGCTAAGTGAAGGGACTCATGAGTTTTTGTCTCTAGCTAATGTGGAGGCAAAGATAAATGTGAACATAGAAGATGTGATGCTTGTCAATGAGTACCAGGATGTATTTCCAACGGAAATTCCAGGGTTGCCACCGGTAAGAGAAGTGGAATTTTTCATTGATCTGCACCCAGGAACGGGACCAATTTCGATTGCGCCGTACCGAATGTCACCATTGGAATTAAATGAGCTCAAAGGCCAAATTGAAGATTTGTTGAAGAAGAAATTTATTAGACCAAGTGTATCGCCATGGGGAGCTCATGCTTTACTAGTTAAGAAGAAGGACGGAAGCTCGCGGTTATGTGTGGATTATAGACAGCTTAATAAGGCAACTATTAAGAATCGTTATCCTTTGCCACACATTGATGATTTAATGGATCGATTGAGAGGGGCCGCGATATTTTCGAAGATTGACTTGAAGTCGGGTTACCATCAGATTCGATTAAGGGATGGAGATATTCAGAAAACTGCTTTCAGAACCCGTTACGGACATTATGAATATGTCGTTATGCCGTTTGGAGTTACCAATGCCCCAGCAATTTTCATGGACTACATGAACATAATCTTTAATTCATTCCTTGATAAATTTGTTGTGGTGTTTATTGATGATATATTGATTTATTCAAGAACTGAAGAGGAGCATGGGGAACATTTATGTCTAGTTCTTGAGATTTTACGCGAGAAGCAATTGTATGCTAATCTGTCAAAGTGTGAATTTTGGCTAGAGAAAGTGAATTTCTTAGGACATGTGATAACCAAGGTAGGAATCGTTGTAGATCCGGCTAAGATTGAGGCGGTTCTTGTTTGGAAACAGCCTCAGACTGTCACTGACATACGAAGTTTCATAGGACTAGCAGAGTACTATAGGAGGTTTATTGAAGGTTTTGCCAAGATCGTGACTCCATTGACACAACTCACCAGAAAAGATCAACCGTTCGCGTGGACGGAGACGTGTATGGAAAATTTTCAGTTACTAAAGAGAAAATTGACGACCTCACCAGTATTGGTGTTACCGTAATCAGAGGAACCTTATGAAGTTTATTGTGATGCATCTCACCAAGGTTTGGGATGTGTTCTGATGCAACACAAGAAAGTTGTAGCTTATGCCTCAAGGCAATTGAAAATTCATGAGAGGATCTACCCTACTCATGATTTGGAGCTTGCTGCTGCTGTTTTTGCATTGAAGATCTGGAGGCACTATTTATATGGGTGCACGTTCACCGTGTTCAGTGACCATAAGAGTTTGAAATATTTGTTTGATCAAAAGGAGTTAAACATACGCCAGAGACGATGGATGGAGACTCTCAAGGATTTTGATTTCACACTGCAGTACCACCCTGGGAAGGCCAATGTAGTGGCTGACGCGTTGAGTAGAAGAAGTGTATCGGTGTCTTCTATAATTATGGTTAGACAACAAGAGTTGTGGGAAGCTTTTAGAGACCTACACTTGAACATAGAGTTTGCACCAGGAATTTTGAAATTCGGAATGATTAAGATTTCGAGTGGACTACTTGAAGACATTGCAAATTCTCAAGATGACGTCTTAATTCAAGAGAAGAGGAACCTAATAGTGCAAGGGAAGACAACTGAATTCAAGATTGGATTAGATAATATTTTGCGATGTAATGGTAGGATTTGTGTACTAGAAATTACAGATATGAGAAAGACAATTTTAGAAGAGGCTCATAAGAGTAAGTTGAGTATTCATCCTAGAGCAACCAAGATGTATCAAGATTTGAGGCAAAATTATTGGTGGCTAGGAATGAAGAAACATGTAGCGGAGTATGTATCAACTTGTCTAACTTGTCAGAAAGCGAAGGTGGAACATCAGCGACCTACTGGGATGTTGCAACCTTTGATATATCTAAATGGAAGTGGAATAGCATTTCCATGGATTTTATATCTGGATTGCCTAAAACGAGGAGAAAGAATGATTCTATATGGGTGATAGTAGATAGACTGACTAAATCCGCACACTTTTTGCCAGTAAAGACCACCTATAAGGTAGATCAGCTAACAGAGATCTACATTGTTGAAATTGTGAAGTTACATGGGGTACCATCGAGTATTGTATCAGACCGTGATCTGAAGTTCACATCACATTTTTGGGGAGCATTACACGAAGCGTTGGGAACGAAACTACGGTTAAGTTCAGCTTACCATCCACAAACAGACGGACAGACTGAAAGGACGAATCAGTCTCTGGAAGATCTGTTGAGAGCCTGTGTATTAGATGATAGAGGAAGTTGGGATGATGTACTTCCGTTGATTGAGTTCACCTACAACAATAGTTTCCACACAAGTATTGGAATGGCACCATATGAGGCTTTATATGGGCGCAAGTGTCGAATGCCCTTGTGTTTGTATAAGGACGGTGAAAATATGATTGTCGGACTAGAGATGGTGCAACAGACTACAGCTAAGGTAAGGAAGATAAAGGAGAAAATGAAGACATCGCAAGATCGTCAGAAGAGTTATGCAGACAAGCGTCGCAGACTGTTAGAACTTGAACAGGGTGACCATGTGTTTCTAAGAGTCACACCTACTACTGGAGTTGGTAGAGCATTGAAATCGAAGAAGTTGACTCCGAAATTCATTGGACCATATTACATTTCTGCACGAATTGGGCCTGTTGCTTATCGGATTGCATTGCCTCTAATACTGTCCAATATTCACGACGTGTTTCATGTGTCATAATTGAGGAAATATCTTGCAGATCCATCTCATGTGATCGAACCAGACACAATCCACCTAAAGGATAACTTGTCATTCGAAGTACCACATGTGAGAATTAATGACAGGAAGATCAAGCGATTGACGACCAAGGATGTTTCGTTGGTCAAAGTAATTTGGAACCTAATTACTGGAGACGCGACTTGGGAACTGGAGACCAAGATGAGAGAACAACACCCAAAGTTACTTATCGACGCATAGTTTCGAGGACGAAACTAATTTTAGGGGGGTAGTAATTTAAGACCCATAATTTTAAATTATACTTTATGCATTTTAGTGGATTTTGGTATTGAACTCAAGGGCTTTTTAGCCAAGATATTAATATTTTGGGAGTTAAAATGACCAGAAAGATATTTGGATGATCGATTAAAATTACTCGTCGATGAATAAATTAAATTAACTACGGTGAATATTTTACGATGAATTTAATGTGTTATGAGTGAAATGGTAATTTAACAAATATCTAGATATTTTGAGATATTTGTTATAAGTAATTAAAATATATATAAATATATATATATATATATATATATATATTTGTTTGGAGGGAAAACGAAAGGAAAGAGAAAGAGAAGAAAAAGAAAACGAAAGAGAAAGAAAGGAAAGAAAACCCCTAAACTTCTTCTTCTTCCTCTGCCTTGCGTGAACCATTCCCCCCTTCCTCCATTTTCGTTTTTCTTGCTTCCTTTGAGTTCGAATATTGAAACCCAAGGCTAGTGGGTGAGAAAGATCAAGTTCCCAACTCCTTCCTCCTTCTCGGATTCGAAAACGGAGTTAGAGATTTCAAAAACAATCAAACATAAACCTCCCCGTTTCACCTAGATTTAAGCTTCGTTTCACAAAGAGATAGAAGGGAAAGTTGCTCACTACCACGCTACGGTGCTAGGGAACCAACTTTGGAAGTGGCGTAGCGAGCGGAAAATTTACCGAATTTACTCATAGTGCCGTAATCGCTCGTTAAAGCTAACGTGAAGGTAAGGGCTCCTTCCAAACTTTTAGTTTTTATTTAGGGACTTATCTGTGGTTGTGGGAAAATAATTTTGTTAGGGTAAGAGTATTGATTTGGGGAAAATGAATTTAACTCATTTGTGTATGTTTTCAGTTAATGAAATTTGATGTATTTGAGTGGTATGTTGTGTTGATATGTGTTCGTCGTATTTGACGCGTTCTTAATTAATACTGATGAAATTTGATATGTTTATGATTGGAGTTGATAAAATGTTTGAGTTGTTCTGCGTGAAATTTGAAAACCATTAGAGTTAAAGGAGTATTAAGAATGGGGAATCTCTTAATGTATGCGACTACTTAATGTTGTCGTGAAAACGATTTTGTGAAGAAATGAATGGTTATGTTTTGGTGTGAATCATGGATTGAATTTGATTAATATGTTTAAGCTGTTTTATGTGTAATTTGAAAACCATTAAGTTAAACGAGTATTAAGAATGAGGAATCTCTTAATGTCTTGTTTACTTAATGTGTGTTTGTGAAAATCGTTTAAGTTAACTGGATATTAAGAATGGGGAATCTCTTAATGTCTTGGTTACTTAATGTTGTTTTGGAAATCATTTAAGTTAACTGGATATTAAGAATGGGGAATCTCTTAATGTCTTGGTTACTTAATGTTGTTTTTGGAAATCATTTAAGTTAACTGGATATTAAGAATGGGGAATCTCTTAATGTCTTAGTTACTTAATATTGTTTTGGAAATCATTGGAGTAAACTGGATATTAAGAATGGAGAATCTCTTAATGTCTTGGTTACTTAATGTTGTTTTTGGAAATCGTTTAAGTTACCTGGATATTAAGAATGGGGAATCTCTTAATGTCTTGGTTACTTAATGTTGTTTTGAAAATCGCTTAAGTTAAAAGAATATTAAGAATGGGGAATCTCTTAATATGTTTGTTTGCTTAATGTTTGGTGTGAAAATCGTTTAAGTTAAATGAGTATTAAAAATGGGGAATCTTTTAATATCTGCATTTATTTAACGATTGTTGTGGATGGAGTCAATGTATGCTCATGCATTTCATTTTTGTAAATTGTGTTGACCCGTGATAGGTGGCACCTCGGTAAACAGTACTGACCCGTGATAGGTGGTACGTTCACGATTTACTTTTTGGTAAGTTGTGCTGACCCGTGATAGGTGGCACATCGGTAAATAGTACTTTCGGCTGTGATAGGCGGTACATTTACGACTTACGCTTTTTCTTTTAGTAAATCGTGTTGACCCGTGATAGGTGGCACCTCGGTAAGCAGTATTGACCCGTGATAGGTGGTACGTTTATGATTTACGTTTTTTAGTAGATCGGGCTGACTCGTGATAGGTGGCACCTCAGTAATTGGTACTTTGGCCTGCAATAGGCGGTACAATTATGATTTACGGCCCATCGAGGAGGGTTTTGGTTTCGAATTTTGAGTGCATACATTTTGGCATATACGCATTGCATTAGGGTGCTTGGCACGCAAGTCATGTTTGATTTAAGATTATGATTGAGTGTTTGAACTCAAGTCATCATGGAGATTGTGTTTTAATTGCCAAATGTGGATGTTTTGGAATTGCGTGTATGTGTGGTTGATTGCAAAACCTTTTCGAAACTTAAGTTGTCGTGGTGATTGTGTTATAATTGCCAAGTGTGGATGTTTTGGAATTGCATGTAAGTGTGGTTGATTGTTAAACCTTTTTCGAAACTTAAGTTGTCGTGGTGATTGTGTTATAATTGCCAAGTGTGGATGTTTTGGAATTGCGTGTAAGTGTGGTTGATTGTAAAACCTTTTCGAAACATAAGTTGTCGTGGTGATTGTGTTATAATTGCCAAGTGTGGATGTTTTGGAATTGTTAGTAACTGTGATTAATTGCAAAACCATTTTGAAACTCAATATGTCGTGGTGATTGCGCTATAATCGTTAAGTGTGATTGTTTGGATTTGTGTGTAAGTGTTGATTGGTTTCAAAACCCTTTAAAAAAACTAAATTTTGATGTTTTTCTGTTGTTGTCTAATGTGTATTCGAATACAGCAAGCTGTATTCGAATACAGATATGTTGTTTTGCCACTGACTTACTGTGTAGTCGAATACAGACTGTTGTATTCGAATACAAACTGTTGTATTTGAATACAAACTATTGTATTCGAATACAGACTATTGTATTCGAATACAGACATGCTGTTTTGCTACTCACTTGTTGTGTAGTCGAATACAGAAGGCTGTATTCGAATACAGACATGCTGTTTTGCTGTTGAATGCTGAAACAGCCTTGTATTCGAATACAACAGTGCTATTTTGTTAAAAACTTCATTTGTCAACCTTGTTTATGAATGTTTGGCATATGGAAACCCTTTTATGAGTGTTTGGCATATGGAAACCCTTTTAAAAACTTAAATGTTATGTGTTAATTGTTAATTTCGGTTGGTGACCCTTTACAACTATTGTGGAAATCTGGGCTTTTCCCTCATATGAGAACCAGGGCCATCCTACAAGTTATTAACCTGTGGATGGGAATGTAATTGGACACACCTGACTGGAGCTGTGTCAGAGGATCTTGTGGGGCGCGTGAAGATCACTCGGGATGTATAGTTTTTGTAGAATGATCAGATTATGGTTTATGGGAAACACTACCTCCAAGAAGGAATGACGTTGCAAGAATGAACGTCAATAGGGATGTTCAAATGGTTGAAGCTACGAATAACATGGTTGTTTTTTTTGTTGCACAGACAGCTGCAAATACTATGTGGGATCTGGAGAAGAGGGAAAGAGAGATCTGTGCTATTAAGTCAAGAGGATTGAAAGATTTTCGTCGTTACCATCCTCCAAAGTTAAAGGGTGATGAGAACTCGGAAAAAAAGTTGATTAGTGGATTCAAGAAGTGGAAAAGATCTTCGAGATAATGGATTGTCAGGCAGAGTTGAAGCAGATCATGACGGCATGGAATTTATGAAATGCTTCAAAGGACACAAAAGCTATGTGTTGGTGTTAACTGGAAGATGATAAGTATGGATGGATTAACATTAGACTAATAAGGGATTTCAAGTAAAGATCTAAGTGGAAGACTTTTATTAAGAAAAGTATTAGATGTGTTGCTGGTGGATTTCAGGATGAAACTAGATGAAGTTTGATAACTGTCAAAGAGATGTGAACATCAAGGAATTATTGAGAAGATAGGGATTCCATTTGGAATAGCATTTGGTGCTTAGGTATCAATGAAAGAGACTTGAATTGAAGTTAAGGGGCGCTGCACATTAGGAGTAAATACTCCTTTGGTTATATAAAATATGCTTTGAGGAATAGTCAATACCTTGAGGGATAAAGTCGAGCATTCGAGTTAGACTAGATTCGCAACATGGATTATTAAGTATTAATCTAATGACGAGTATAGGAGTGAAACTATATATTTTGTTGATAAGTGACAAATCTCTTTGTGGTTTAGGAGATAGTAAATATGGATAGTGATATTGGATGAAACTATAGACACGTAAGTGTGAATTTTGAGCGATGTTTGGCAAAACATAATGAGTTAAGCCTTGATGTATTTATCTCTATGTTACCATTTAGTGGAATTTGAAGTATCGAGTACGAGAATACTTCGAAATTGCGGTAATATAAGTTTTGAGAGTCTATTAAAAGATGGAAATTACTAGGAGAATGTTAATATTTTGATACGTCGGAAGGATTATTCGAGATTTGATTTGGGACCCTAAGATGGTTGATCTTTTTTAGTTGATGATTTAAAATCCACAAGGTTGGATGGAGGACCAAGTAATGCTTAAAACTTTCATAATCGAAGGAGTTGAGGCAGCCAAGTCATAAATAATTCATGTTAAGGATGGAAGTGTTTGGAGATTATGAGGATCAAATTTTAGAATCCTATTAAATAATAGAAAGTGAATACAATAGTGTTGTTTTGTTAAAAACTTCATTTTTCAACCTTGTTTATGAATGTTTGGCATATGGAAACCCTTTTAAGGTGCATGCTAAGTTGAAAGGTTATTTTGTGCATTTAAAAACTTAAATGTTATGTGTTATGTTCATTTCGGTTGGTGACCCTTTACAACTATTGTGGAAATCTGGGCTTTACCCTCAAATGAGAATCAGGGTCATCCTACCGGTTAGTACCCTGTGGATAGGAATGTAATTGGACACACCTGACTGGAATTGTGCTAGACGATCATGCGACCGCGTGAAGATCACTCGGGATGTATAGTTTTTGTAGAATGATCAGATTAGGTTGACGTATAGGGACTAGATGTCTTTCTTTTGTGATGTGTTTATTTTAATTTGGAAGACTGTACCTATACTACTATTGTCAGCTTGACATTTTATTATGATGGGATCCATGTACCACTTTATGAGGTGTAAATACTTTGGATTCGTATTTCAAAAACTATTCCACTACTTGTAAATTATGTTGACTTATTTGTCGTTGTGTACGACTTAAATATTTATCCAAAAGTATTTTCTTATTTATTTCTTTGTTATTATGAATTTGTTATTTTTTTAAACAAAAAAAATACACTCGCGCCTTTAAAAATCGGGGTGTTACACTATGAAGCTTGAAGAGGTATTGAGGGAATAGGGACTTAGAAATGTGTCTACTATCACGATTGATAATGCATCATCGAATAATCGCGATAGGATTATTGAAGAAAAAGATTAAAAAAAAACATGAATGAGCTATTGTTGAATGGGGCTTTTTTTTTCATATGACATTTGTGCTCACATACGTAACTTGGTGTTGACTTAAGGATCGAAAGACTTCGACACTTCAATTTCTTCCATTCCAAATGTTGTGAGGTTCAAAAGATCTTCACCACATAGGACTGCAAAGTTTAAGGAATAAATAGAATTTGCTGGAATTGCAAGCAAGGAATTGTTGTGTCTTGATGTTTAAACAAGGTGGAACTCAACAAATTTGATGTTGGAAGCGGCTGTAAAAATTAAACCAGCCTTTGATAAGCTTGAAGGTGAAAATGCAAACTATAGGCAATACTTTGTAGAAGCTTCTCCGCCCACTGATAATGATTGGGAAAATGGCAAGTGCTTTGTTTAGTTTTCAATCTCACAACAAACAAGTTTGCATATGGAATTCCCCAATTAGCTTCGATCTTTATTGAACTTAAACGTTCATCCATAGACCTTAACTGTAACACCCCGTTTTTAAAAGCGAGGGTGTATTTTTTTTTCAAAAGAAATTAAAATAAAACAGAGAAATAAATAAGGGGAATACATTTGGATAAATGTTTAAGTCAATATAATTGATACGCAGCGGAATAGTTCTCTTGAAATATAAATCCAAAGTATTTACACAACCACAAATGATACATGGAACCCATTCAAATAAGATGTCATACTGACAATATTAGAAAAGGTACAGTTTCCCAGTTCAAAATAATGTAATCCAAAAGAAAGACATATGTTCCCTCTATGTCATCCTAATCTGATCATTCTACAAAAAAAACTATAGCTATACACCCTGAGTGATCTCCACGCGCCCCGTAAGATCCTCCTAACATAGCTCCAGTCATGCATTCCCATCTACATTCCCATCCATAGGGTAAGAACCGGTAGGATTGTCCTGTCTCTCATCTGAGGGCAAAGCCCAGATTTCCACAATAGTTGTAAAGAGTCACCAACCGAAATTAACAGTTAACACATAACATTTAAGTTTTTAAATGCACAAAACCTTTTCACTTAGCATGCACCTTAAACGGGGTTTCCATATACTAAACATGCATAAAAAAATTTAAAAATTGAAGTTTTTAACAAAACAACATTGTTGTATTCGAATACAGCATCTCTGTATTCGAATACAAGGCTGTTTCAGCATTCAGCAGCAAAAACAACATGTCTGTATTCGAATACAACAGTCTATATTCGACTACACAACAAGTCAGTAGCAAAACAACATGTGTGTATTCAACTACAACAGTCTGTATTCGACTACACAGTAAGTCAAAGGCAAAAACAGGATGTCTGTATTCGAATACAGCTTCCTATATTCGAATACACAGCAGACAGCAGCAGAAAAACAGCAAAATTCAGCATTTTTCAGCTTCTTAAAGGGTATCGAAACCAATCAACACTTACACTCAAATCCAAACAATCATACTTAACAATTATAGCGCAAACACTGCGACTTCTTGAGTATTGAAATGGTTTTGCAATCAATCACACTTACAAATAATTCCAAAACATCCACACTTGGCAACTATAACAAAATCACCACGACAATTTAAGTTTCGAAAAGGTTTTGCAATCAACCACACTTACACGCAATTCCAAAACATAAAACTTAGCATTTTCAACACAATCACCACGACAACTTGTGTTTCGAAATAGTTTACAATCAATCACTCTTACACATAACACATAGCAATTTCAACACAATCATAAACTTGAATCAAACACGACTCGCGTGCCAAGCACCCTAATGCAATGCGTATATGCCAAAATGCATGGACTCGGAATTCCAAACCAAAACCCTCCTCGGAGGGCCGTAAATCATAATTGTACCTCCTATCGCAGGCCAAATTACCAATTACCGAGGTGTCACCTATCACGGGTCAGTACTGTTTACTTAGGTGCCACCTATCATGGGTCAGCACGATTTACTAAAAGAAAAAGCGTAAGTCATAAATGTACCGCCTATCACATGCCAAAGTACTATTTACCGAGGTGCCAGTACAACTTACCAAAAAGTAAATCGTAAACTTACCACCTATCACGGGTCTGTACTTTTTACCGAGGTGCCACCTATCACGGGTCAACACATTTTACCAAAATGAAATGCATGAGCATACACTGACTCCATCCACAACAATCTTTAAATAAATGCAGATATTAAAAGATTCCCCATTTTAAATACTCATTTAACTTAACCGATTTTCACACCAAACATTAAGCAAACAGACATATTAAGAGATTCCCCATTCTTAATATTCTTTTAGCTTTAGCGATTTTCAAAACAACATTAAGTAACCAAGACATTAAGAGATTCCCCATTCTTAATATCTAGTTAACTTAAACGATTTCCAAATGAACATTACGTAAACAAGACATTAAGAGATTCCCCATTCTTAATACTCATTTAACTTAAACGATTTTCACAAACAAACACACATTAAGCAAACAGAAATATTAAGAGATTCCCCATTCTTAATACTCTTTTAACTCAAACGATTTTCAAAACAAACATTAAGTAAACCGAAATATTAATAGATTCCCCATTCTTAATACTCTTTTAACTCTAATGGTTTTCAATTTCCACACAAAACAAACTCAAACCTATTATCAGATTCAATCCACAACTCACACCAAAACACATCAATTCATTTCTCCACAAAATCCAACATACACATATCAAATTTCACAAGCATCAATTATGAATACATCAAATATGATGAACACACTCAACACAGCATAACATTCAATCACATCAAATTTCATTTACTCAAAACCATACACAAATGAGTCAAATTCATTTTCCACGCAACATTCATCGATATCACCAAAACCTAACTCTAAGATTTTACCCATAAAGCCTTAGATTCTTTTTCCCCAACTCAGTACTCCAACCCTAATAAAATTCATTTCCACACAACCACATATAAGTCCCTAAATGCAAACTAAAAGTTTGGAAGGAGCCCTTACCTTCACGTTAGCTTTAACGTGCGATTACGGTGCCGCGGGTAAATCCTGTAAAATCTCCGCTCGCAACGTCGCTTCCAAAATTGGTTCCCTAGCACCGTAGCGTGGTAGTGAGCAACTTTCCCTTCTATCTCTTTGCGAAACGAAGCTTAGATCTAGATGAAACGGGGAGGTTTGTGTTTGACGGTTTTGAAATCCCTAATATCATTTTTCTTTGTTTTCGAATCAAAGAGGAAGAGTGAAGTTGAGATATCTTTGCTTTCTTACCCACTAAGCCTTGTGTTTCCATTCTTGAACAAAAGGAAGCAAAGAAAACGAAAAATGAATAACAATGGAGGAAGGAGGAAGTCATGCGAGGCAGAGGAAGAAGATGGATTTCGTTTTCTTTCCTTTCTCTTTCTTTCCTTTGTTTTTCCTTTCTTTCTTTTTCCTTCTTTCCTTTTTATATCCTTTCTTTTTCTCCCCAAACAAATATATACATATAGATATTTATATATATTTTAATTACTTTTAACAAATATCTCAAAATATCTAGATATTTGTTAAATTATTATTTCACCCATAACGCATTAAATTCTTCGTAAAAGATTCACCGCAGTTAATTTAATTTATTCATCGACGAGTAATTCTAATCAGCATCAAAATATCTTTTTGGTCATATAAACTCCAAAATATTAATAACTTGGCTAAAAAGCCTCCGAGTTCAACACCAAAATACATAAAGTATACTTTAAAATTATGGGTCTTACATTACTATCCCCCTAAAATTAGTTTCGTCCTCGAAACTATGCGTCGATAAATAACTCTGGGTGTTGTTCTCTCATCTTGCTCTCCAGTTCCCAAGTCGCATCTCTAGTAATTGGGTTCCAAATCACCTTAACCAACGAAACATCCTTGGTCCTCAATCGCTTAATCTTCCTGTCGTCAATTCTCACAGGTGGTACATCGAATGACAGGTTATCCTTTAGCTGGATTGTGTTTGGTTCGATCACATGAGATGGATCTGCAAGATATTTTCTCAACTATTATACATGAAACACGTCATGAATATTGGACAGTATCGAAGGCAATGCAATCCGATAAGCAACAAGCCCAATTCGTGCAGAAATCTGATATGGTCCAATGAATTTCGGAGTCAACTTCTTCGATTTCAATGCTCTACCAACTCCAGTAGTAGGTGTGACTCTTAGAAACACATGGTCACCCTGTTCGAATTCTAACAATCTGCGACGCTTGTCCGCATAACTCTTCTGACGATCTTGTGAAGTCTTCATTTTCTCCTTGATCTTCCTTACCTTAGCTGTAGTCTGTTGCACGATCTCTGGTCCGACAATCATATTTTCACCGTCCTTATACCAACACAAGGGCGTTTGACACTTGCGCCCATATAAAGCCTCATATGGTGCCATTCCAATACTTACGTGGAAACTATTGTTGTAGGTGAACTCAATCAACGGAAGTTAATCATCCCAACTTCCTCTATCATCTAATACACAGGCTCTCAACAGATCTTCCAAGGACTGATTCGTCCTTTCAGTCTGTCCATCCGTTTGTGGATGGTAAGCTGAACTCAATCGTAGTTTCGTTCCCAACGCTTCGTGCAATGCTCCCCAAAAATGTGATGTGAACTTCGGATCACGGTCTGATACAATACTCAATGGTACCCCGTGTAATCTCTGTTAGCTGATCTACCTTATAGGTGGTCTTTACTAGCAAAAAGTGTGCGGATTTAGTCATTCTATCCACTATCACCCATATAGAATCATTCTTTCTCCTCGTTTTAGGCAATCCAGTTATAAAATCCATGGAAATGCTGTCCCACTTCCATTCAGGTATATCTAAAGGTTGCAACATCCCAGCAGGTCGCTGATGTTCCACCTTCGCTTTTTGACAAGTTAGACAAGTTGATACATACTCCGCTACATGTTTCTTCATTCCTGGCCACCAATAATTCTGCCTTAAATCTTGATACATCTTGGTTGCTCCAGGATGAATACTCAACTTACTCCTATGAGCCTCTTCTAAAATTGTCTTTCTCATATTTGTAATTTCTGGTACACAAATCCTACCATTACATCGCAAAATATTATGTGATCCAATCTTGAAATCAGTTTTCTTCCCTTGCACTATTAGGTTCCTCTTCTCTTGAATTAAGACGTCATCTTGAGAATTTGCAATGTCTTCAAGTAGTCCACTCGAAATCTTAATCATTCCGAATTTCAAAATTCCCGGTGCAAACTCTACGTTCAAGTGTAGGTCTTTAAAAGCTTCCCACAATTCTTGTTGTCTTACCTTAATTGTAGAAGACACCGATACACTTCTTCTACTCAACGCGTCAGCCACTACATTGGCCTTCACAAGATGGTACTACAGTGTGAAATCAAAATCCTTGAGAGTTTCCATCCATCGTCTCTGGCGCATGTTCAACTCCTTCTGATCAAACAAATATTTCAAATTCTTATGGTCACTGAACACGGGGAAGGTGCACCCATATAAATAGTGCCTCCAGATCTTCAATGCAAAAACAACAGCAGCAAGCTCCAAATCATGAGTAGGGTAGTTCCTCTCATGAATTTTCAATTGCCTTGAGGCATAAACTACAGCTTTCTTGTGTTGCATTAGAACACATCCCAAACCTTGGTGAGATGCATCACAATAAACTTCATAAGGTTCCTCTGATTGCGGTAACACCAATACTGGTGAGGTCGTCAATTTTCTCTTTAGTAACTAAAAAATTTCCTCACACTTCTCCATCCACGCGAAAGGTTGATCTTTTCTGGTGAGTTGTGTCAATGGAGTCACAATCTTGGCAAAACCTTCAATAAACCTCCTATAGTACCCTGCTAGTCCTACGAAACTTCGTATGTCAGTGACAGTCTAAGGCTGTTTCCAAGCAAGAACCGCCTCAATCTTAGCCGAATCTACAACGATTCCTTCCTTGGTTATCACATGTCCTACGAAATTCACTTTCTCTAGCCAAAATTCACACTTTGACATATTGGCATACAATTGCTTCTCGCGTAAAATCTCAAGAACTTGACGTAAGTGTTCTCCATGCTCTTCTTCAGTTCTTGAATAAATCAATATATCATCAATAAACACCACAACAATTTATCAAGGAATGAATTAAAGATTCTGTTATGTAGTCCATGAAAATTGCTGGTGCATTGGTAACTCCTAACAGCATAACCAGATATTCATAATGTCCATAACGGGTTCTGAAAGCGGTTTTCTGAATATCTCCTTCCCTTACTCGAATCGGATGGTAACCCGACTTCAAGTCAATCTTCGAGAATATCGCGGCCCCTCTCAATTGATCCATTAAATTATCAATGCGTGGCAAAGGATAACGATTCTTAATAGTTGCCTTATTAAGCTGTCTATAATCCACACATAACTGCGAGCTTCCGTCCTTCTTCTTAACTAGTAAAACTGGAGCTCCCCATGGTGATACACTTGGTCTAATAAATCTCTTCCCCAACAAATCTTCAATTTCGCCTTTGAGCTCATTTAATTCCAATGGTGACATTCGGTACGGCGCAATCGAAATTAGTCCCGTTCCTGGGTGCAAATCAATGAAAAATTCCACTTCTCTTACCTGTGGAAATACATCCCGGTACTCATTGACAAGCATCACATCTTCTATGTTCACATTTATCTTTGCCTCCACATTAGCTAGAGACAAAAACTCATGAGTCCCTTCACTTAGCGACACTTGGAGTTTGTTAGCGGCTAAATACTTAACAACTCCTGGTTCGGGGAAAACAACCAATTTACGAGCACAATCCAAGATCACATAATGATAAGACATCCAATCCATACCGAGAATGACCTTGAGTGATTATAGAGGTAAACAAATCAAATTAACCAAGAAATCCCGATTCTGAATAGTCATTTGACAATGTAAACATGCAGAATTTACTGTCAAAGTCTTAGCATGTGTGGAGACAACCAAATCAAAAGGTAAAGCAGACACAGCTAACTTCAAACGATTCACACAATCCATAGCAATGAAGGAATGGGTTGCCCCCGAATCAAAAAGTGCAGTTAGAGTGTTACCTGCAATCTCACAGTCACGTTGAATCAGATTGCCAGGTGGATTCCCATCTTCAGCACTTACACAATAAATGCGTCCTCTAGCAGTAGGACGAGTAGCCCTAGCTACATTCACAACTGGTTCCACCTGTGGAGCCGTGCAATCCCTCGCCATGTGCCTTGGCTTCCGACAATTGTGACAGGTGAGAACATTAGAGGTACAAGCACTAGCATAATGTCCCTCTTCCCCACATCGGAAACATCGAAGCAGTTGTCCCCATTGTCATCCGAAATTCTGGTTCCCTGGGCGATTTTGCCCACCGTTATTATTTTGGGGTCGATTATAAGGTTTAGCAACTTGTTTCCCCTTGTTGTTCTGATAATTCACCCGACTAGGCCCTCCTGCACTAAAATTCCCTCCTCGGCTAGCCCTCTTATTCTTCATATCCTCAACTTCCCTACATTTTCCCACAAGAACTTGGAAATGTAGAATTCCCAAGGGCAAGACAGAGTCTTGAATCTCATACTTTAATCCGTCTTGGCAACGATGACACATGAATGGTTCATCAATCTCTTCACGGAAAAACCTGAAATGTCTTGACAACGATTCAAACTTAGCGGCATATTCGCCCACGGTCGTGTTCCCTTGATGCAGTTTCAAGAAATCATCACCCAGCTTAGTCCTGGTACTCATCGGGAAGTATTTGTCTAAAAACTTCCTTTTGAATGATTCCCAGTTCACCTCCTCGTGAGCCGATCTCATCAACACTCTTGCACTTCTCCACCAGTACTCAGCATCCCCAAATAGCATATAAGTGGCATAGTTGACCTTCACTGCCGCCTGACAATTAATCTTTTCGAAGATCTTCTCCACTTCTTGGATCCATTGATCTGCTTTCTCTGAATTCTCATTCACTTTAAACTTGGGAGGATTGTAGCGACGAAAGTCTTCTAATCCTCTTGACTCTGCAGCATGGATCTCTCTTTCCCTCTTTTTGAGATCACGTTGAGTCTTGGCAGCAGTCTGTGCAGCAACAGAAGTAGCCATGTTATTCATGGCCTCGCCATTCGATCATCCCCTATTAGCATTGGCTCTCGGAGCTTCATTCCTTCTTGGCGGCATGGTTTTCCTATAAAACCATCGTCAAGTAGAGTCTTAACACTACTTCAAATAGTTCCAAAACTAACTTCCGACCACATCAATGCATAATAATTATTTTGGACTTGACAACTCAAACCACCTAAACCGACACATGATCAGATAACAACTCCCAACCTTTAGGTTGACCTACAATCTATAACAAAAGGTTCCATAGCCCCCCAAAGAAAACCAAACCAAAGCTCTGATACCACAATGTAACACCCCGTTTTTCAAACCGAGGGTGTGTTTTTTTTTCAAAAGAAATTAAAATAAAAGAGAGAAATAAATAAGGGGAATACCTTTGGATAAATGTTTAAGTCAATATAATTGATACGCAGCGGAATAGTTCTCTTGAAATATAAATCCAAAGTATTTACACAACCACAAATGATACATGGAACCCATTCAAATAAGATGTCATACTGACAATATTAGAAAAGGTACAGTTTTCCAGTTCAAAATAACGTTATCCAAATGAAAGACATATGTTCCCTCTATCATCCTAATCTGATCATTCTACAAATAGACATATTAAGAGATTCTCTCTATCATCCTAAGCAAATAGACATATTAAGAGATTCCCCATTCTTAATATTCTTTTAGCTTAAGCGATTTTCAAAATAACATTAAGTAACCAAGACATTAAGTGATTCCCCATTCTTAATATCCAGTTAACTTAAACGATTTCCAAAATGAACATTAAGCAAACAAGACATTAAGAGATTCCCCATTCTTAATACTCATTGAACTTAAACGATTTTCACAAACAAACACACATTAAGCAAACAGAAATATTAAGAGATTCTCCATTCTTAATACTCTTTTAACTCAAACGATTTTCAAAACAAACATTAAGTAAACCGAATTATTAAGAGATTCCCCATTCTTAATACTCTTTTAACTCTAATGGTTTTCAATTTCCACACAAAATAAACTCAAACCTATTATCAGATCCAATCCACAACTCACACCAAAACACATCAATTCATTTCTCCACAAAATCCAACATACACATATCAAATTTCACAAGCATCAATTATGAATACATCAAATACGATGAACACACTCAACACAACATAACATTCAAACACATCAAATTTCATTTACTCAGAACCATACATAAATGAGTCAAATTCATTTTCCACGCAACATTCATCAATATCACCAAAACCTAACTCTAAGATTTTACCCATAAAGCCTTAGATTCTTTTTCCCCAACTCAATACTCCAACCCTAATAAAATTCTTTTCCACACAACCACATATAAGTCCCTAAATGCAAACTAAAAGTTTGAAAGGAGCCCTTACCTTCACGTTAGCTTTAACGTGCGATTACGGTGCCGCAGGTAAATCCGATAAAATCTCCGCTCGCATCATCGCTTCCAAAGTTGGTTCCCTAGCACCGTTTTTCTTCGTTTTCGAATCAAAGAGGATTTGTGAAGTTGAGATATCTTTGCTTTCTTACCCACTAAGCCTTGGGTTTCCTTTCTTGAACAAAAGGAAGCAAAGAAAACGAAAAATGAATAACAATAGAGGAAGGAGGAAGTCACGCGAGGTAGAGGAAGAAGATGGATTTTGTTTTCTTTCCTTTCTCTTTCTTTCCTTTGTTTTTCCCTTCTTTCTTTTTCCTTCTTTCCTTTTTATATCCTTTCCTTTTCTCCCCAAATAAATATATACATATAGATATTTATATATATTTTAATTACTTAAAACAAATATCTCAAAAATATCTAGATATTTGTTAAATTACCATTTCACCCATAACGCATTAAATTCTTCGTAAAAGATTCACCGCAGTTAATTTAATTTATTCATCGACGAGTAATTCTAACCAACATCAAAATATCTTTTTGGTCCTATAAACTCCAAAATATTAATAACTTGGCTAAAAAGCCTCCGAGTTCAACATCAAAATACACTAAAATACATAAAGTATACTTTAAAATTATGGGTCTTACATTAACACCTTTAACATCAATGGCAAGCAAATGTTTGCGAAGTACACCAATTAATGGGGCAATGAATCTAACATAAATGAGCTCATTTAATTTAGTGTTATTTTAGATTTTTGATAAAAGTTAAGGTATGTGGAGTGGTGCTTCAATGATATGTATGTAGATAAACCAATTAAAACAAATTATTGACAAGCATAAATGATAATCTTACTAAAGTGTACAAGTGTTATGAACATGCATAACTTATCAATATAACAAATTACAAACCATTTGACTAATACTTTTGTGGCATTGGACCAACTTACCATATCTTTGCATCAACTTCTAATTTTGGGGCATTGGATCAAAATTGACAAAAGAAAACCTATATAAGTTAATCTTTGCAACGTTGTTACAATTCAATTGTTGGGTATGCAATGCATATGTAAACTTGATTTAGTTTATTGTTTAAAATTTGAAACATAGAAGTCATATAAGAGGCTCACTACTATAAGACCAAAATAAAACCGAAGCAAATTTCTAAATGCTCTTAGGGTATTTTTCCACAAATTTTTGTAGTTGGATTAATTTGATTATATATAATGTGTTTTACATTTTTTACCAAGTGATGTTAATCTATTCTAAAACTTTTACCGATTCTTTCTAATTGGAACATTGATGTTATTTAGTTTTCCAACTGTCATCGGTTTTTTTCTAATTTGATCATTGATGTTATTATGTTATGAAATTGTAACTAGTTCTTTCAAATTTGAACACCGATATTATTTTGTTCTACAAATTTTTTTTTCTTCTAATTTATATTATATGTGTGGAGAAGAAGAAATATTCATGTTGTTGAAATTACCAGTAAATCCTCATGGTGCAGCAATATTGTCTTCCTTTGATTAATATCGAATTTTAATTATGTTGATCATGATGTAATTTATACTTGAGGATGTAATTTGTATTGGTTGTATTATCATGTGACTGTGACTTATGTTGCTAATGAATTTGTTATTTAATGTTAGCCTTATATGTGGCTAATTGCAAATGCTATTTGCTTGAGAACAATGATACAACAAAACTTTGATTGATTATTATACAAAATTGTGATTTAGAAAAATGGAATATATAAAACAAGTGTGATGTATGATTGGTAGGTTCAGCAAGTTGCTTTTTAATGGACCATAGTTGTATTATATATAACAAATTATATAAACCAGATTTAAAAAAATGCCCAATAAAGTTCAACCCGTTTATACCCACCCACTCACAACCGACATTTGATGACCTGGACCCGATGTACCCAAATGAAAAAATTGACGAAATTGGGCTAATAAATATCACCCTAGGAATGGCCCAGTTTAACACTTTTGGTCCGAAACCGCCTGATGTCCACCCCTAGTTTAAAGAACAGTGACCATTAATTTTTTGATAATAACATAACTTATTTTATGGGATATTTTTTTGTGCTAATAATTTATTTAAGTGTACGCACCCTTGTCACGAGAATTAAACGTTTTTTCACTACATCATCTAATAAATGGACAAGCTAAACAAAACAGTACTCTATTACATCTATCGAAGAATAACTCATTCTAAAAAGCTCGCTCTTAGTGCACCTTGTTGAATCTTCTAAGAAAAGTACATTATGTTAATTCTACGTGTGAAAATCTTGGCAACTAGTTGATCTCTGATAAAGTCAACATTCTTATTAAAGTCCAACACTTTAATAACGTCAACGCTCTAACTGAAGTCAAAACTCTATTAAGTAGTCTACGCTCCAATAAACTTTGCTCAATATAGAAGATTTATTGAAGGTGCAAACGCGAGAAGAGAGGTTGAATTGTGTTTGAAAAAATTGATAACTTTTTGTTAATTTGATGAAGGCTAATTGTTTTTTCAGAATTACTTAGATAATAAGTAATCAGATTTCAAGGCAACAAATAAAAAAAAGCATAAATAATTGAAACATAGATTTATCCCGAATCAGAACTAACTTGGCTACGTCTAATCTCCTCATTTAGAAGGCTTTAATCCACTAATTCAAATACCTTGAATTACAAAACGCATGTGCCTCCAAGCCAGTCTTTTCAAACAACCTGACAACCTCAAACTTTTGAGGAACTAGCAATCTTGACCCTACAAGCCATGTTTTCTAAAACATTCTAACAACCCCGGACATTTAAGGAACACAAACACCTTGACTCTACCAGACATGTCTTCTTCTAACAACCTAACTACCCCCATATTGAAGAAAGATCTAAATCATTATCGGGTTGGATACAAAAGATTGAAACTTAAAGTTTTTGCTTCTAAAAATGTTGATAATAATAACAACTCTCACACTCTAAGAAAAAAAAACACTTAGAAAATGTTTCTTAATTGAACAAATGTTTCTCTATATGAACTTTAAAAAATAACTTGGAATTTGGAGCTTTGATTTCTTCTCCACTTTTCTTATTTTTGATTATCATCTTCTTCAGCCTTGAGTATCTATTTATGGATAAAATTAGGGCTTCATTTTAGTCCTTGTTTAGTTCTGAATTATATCTTCATTCTTAGCTTGGTCAACAATGATCTTATTCAAAAATAGTTTTGAACGAGATGCTTTTTGATAGTATGTTTATTAGCCAATTCTTTATTTATAAATCCAATTTGAACAGTTCGCCTATATTGATTATGTTCGTATTTTGTTCAGATTGAGTTTGAAAATTCTTCATATTGATATTGTTCATATTTTGTTGCAGAAAAATCTTGACTATATCTTCTTTTCAACTTGGTCAAAGAATTTCTTACATTATAAATCTGAATAAAAACTTGTTTTAGATTTTCTTCAATGATAACTCTGAATAAAATCTGATTTTAGATTTTCTTCAATTATAAACTTGAATCAAATCTTATTTTAGATTTCCTTCCATTATAAATTTGAATCAAATCTTATTTTAGATTTGTTCAGAAACACAAGCGTTGATAGTGTTATACTCTAATCATCCCGCCTTTTTGAAGATACACTTCATCTATCAGGAATAAAAATTTGGACAAGTGTTGAATGTTGGTTCATAATCTCTAAAGATTTGATACGTGCTATTAATTCGTACCTAAATTAATATAATCACGAAAAACAATAAAAAACCCTAATGTACTAATGGATACTTTATAAAAGGCTTCATGATCGTCACAAAAAATAAGACGAACAACAAAAAACAAGAGAAACACTTATGTCATTTCAAACACTTGAGAATCTCATGTATTAACTTTAAGTGCTGAGAAACCTAAGAAATCTAATGAGAGCAACAATCTGTTTAACAGTTTTGTGTGAGAATTAGTTGCGACCAAATTTAAAATCTTTGTAACTTATCCCAATAGCAGCTATCGCTCGCAAAAGATTGACCGTACAAACCTAGAAAGTTAAGAAGACAAGAACACAACTAGTTGACTAGAAGGTGTTTCTTGATAATGTAATTTCATTTGCGAATAGTGGATTAAATCCTTCTGTGTGAAGGGACTATATGTAGCTTTTGTATTGGTAGTGTACCAGAATATATAGGTTTGTACTTATTCATGTATATCTTACGTTATTGTTTTACTCGTTCCTATTTTCAACTTTTGCATTATGTTATAAATTCACATTAAGTTTTACATTAAACTTGCTTTAAGACAAAAACATTTAAACAAAAATCCCTTCACTTCAAATCAATTTTAATGAAATCCATAGCATAAAATCAAGTTCCTCAAACTATATTTATCAAATGCTTAACCAAGAACACTAAGCCAACCAACCTCCCTCCTCAATATAAATTAATTCCTTCATACTTTTATTTTTTGGTAAAGGAATAAAATAATAGAGTTTCAACAAATATTTGGATGAAAATGTCAAAACATGAAAAGTGTTGGATAGTCCTAGTTTAAAACCTACAAAATAAAAAATAAATAAGAAGATAAACTGATTACTGCTGATCCGTTTGCAATTGAAATTTTGTTCGCTAAAATTTAGTTGTTATTTTAGTCTATAAATTAGCGACCAATTTAGTGACAAAATAATATTTAGCTTCAAGATTCAAAATTTCAATCTGTATTTCAATCACTAGTATGAAAAGCAAATTTTCTATGAGGGATAGTTAGCAAATGAATTTTTTGTCGCTAAATTTCAGTTGCTATTTTAGTCTCTAAATTTCGTTAGCAACCGATTTAGTGATGAAAAGATATTTAGTTTCTAAGTTCAAAATTATGGTATCTATTTTGGTCGCTGGTGTAATTGAAAATATTCAATCTCTAAATATGTCACTATAGGCACAATTTCTAGTAGTGAAGGTATAATTAACTATGAAGAGAGTGTTCAAATCATAAATTCAATACTTACAATCTATTGATCAAAATGGTGCCACACACTCCAAATTTTCTATGTATTTATTTACCATTAAAAAATACAATTGATAAGGTTAGGTTGTTTAACATCTAATTTAGAATTGATTAAACATGTTTGAAACCTTATTCATGCCCGCCAATTTACTACCATATGGAATGTTGCTTTCATTTCAATTTCGATTATGGAATACTTCAATTAACTCAGAGTCAATATATTACTCAAATTCCCCCTCTTGTACGTTTATTTTCTAAAAATATTTTTAGTTATTTATTTTCTCAAATTTGTGTTTAAAGACCAAGATGATACGTTAAGAAGAATGTACTTTCAGAAACATTGAAAACAATATTTTAGCATTTTAAAAATATTTTAAAATTATGTATCTATTTTGAAAAAATATATTATAAAAGAAAGTGGTATGAGAAAAAAATCAAAATGCCTTCATTAAAAGACACATAAATTCAAAATGTCTTCATTGTATTATAGAATGTGTATTAATAGACATTCCATAATAGGATGAAGATATTTTTGTTAAAAACATCATAATAGCAAAACAATTAAAAAACTTCCATATACACAGAAGGTATAACACTACAAGAAAACTTTTGTATATCACAACATAATAACAAAACAATTAAATAGTTTATATCAAGGTATAACACTATAAGAAAACTTCCATATACCGACGACTTTTTTTAAAAAACTTGTTACATTCGATAAATAATGAGGTGTGTTTCTATATAACTATATATGATTTAAGTTGTAACTATATATTATTCTCTTGTAATCACATGAGTGATCACTTATTCTCTTATAGACATAAATGCAAAGCTTTTACTACATTTGATTTGGTTAACTATGGAACAAGTGTCAACCATTGAACATGTTTGTTTATATAATAATATCTTAATTTACTTGTTTTCATATGTTGTTAAGATTTTTCAACTTAAATGTGGTAGTTATAGTTTTTATAAGTTGGATGAGAGCGTGTATTTGATCTTTTAATTTTTTTTTTCTATTTTAACATTACCCATGAAAATGTCATATGTTATGTTCACCAATGATATTTCTGTGGGTAATATTTTTTATTTTGTAGTTTGACATTACTCACGGAAAAGTCATGGGTAATGTTAGCCATGGAAGAGCCATGAGTTAGTTTACACACATAATTATAATGAGTAAACATAACTCAAGATATTTTCGTGGGTAATATTTTACCTACGAGCCAATCATCTACCAACTTGTGTTCGTGGATAATTCTTACTCGTGGAGCTTTCTTGGGTAAAGTCAAAAAATTTCGTAGGTAATAACAAATTTTCTTGTAGTGTAATCAACTATGAAGACATTGTTCAAATCATAATTTCAAAGCTCAGAATCCACTGATCAATGTAAGATATATGCCTCCTTGACATTGATTTTGATATAACTTCCAAACATACAATGTATATGCATTATCTGATTAATCTAATAGTTTGAGTTGAGATACATTTCAGCAAAGATTAATCATATTATAAGGCTTGAAGATTATGCAAAAGAATCAAAGACTACACTTGGACAAATCTTGGATCTCAAGCAATCAAACAAAGATTGATCATATCATACAAGGCTTGAAGATTATGTGTAAATTTGTCTATTGGTCTTAGTGTTTATTAGGTAGATTCATCATTATGATTTCACACATCCAACATTTGCCAATTAAAACTGAAATAATAAAATAAGTGCATTAATCAATCAATTAGTAAATCAATTGGTAAATCAATTGGTCAATCAATTTCTGATTCATAGAACAAAGGTTTCACTGAGTAAGTCGATTAGAAAATGGATTACTTAAATATTTTTTAAATAGACCTGTGTTTTGTGATTAAAGCAATCGATTGGACAATCAATTGGTTAATCGATTTTCTGATTCACAGAACCAAGCTTTCACTGAGTTAATCGATTGGCAAATCGATTACTAAAATGCTTTTCATCAGACCTGTGTTCTGTGATTCAAGAAATCGATTGAACAATCGATTGTTATAAGTTTCTTAACAAACAAAGTTTTTACTAATCGATTAGGTAATCGATTGCATAAATGAATTAGTTCATCATTTATAAGAAACATATTGCATAATCGATTGGCACATCGATTTTAACTAAATACCTGAGTTACTAGGACAAGTCAATCGATTGGCAAATCGACTGAAGTAAATGTCTGAGTTACAGGGAGAATTTAGCCCATTGCCAAATCAATCACAATTTTCTGGGAAATCGATTTGTCTAAAGTTTTTCTGAAACTATATAAGTTGAATCAATCACAATTTTCAATATAACAATGTAGATCAAAATGGTGCCACACACTTCAAATTTTCTATATTTTTATTTGCCATTAAAAAAACAATTGATAAGGCATTATTACTTAGGTTGTTTAACATCTAATTTGAAACCATATTCATACCCGCAAATATACTACCATATGGAATGTTGCTTTCATTTCAGTTTCGATTATGGAATAACTCAATTTACTCGGAGTCGATATATTCCTCAAATTCTCCCTCTTGTAAGTTTATTTTTTATAAATATTGTTATTTATTTTCTCAAATTTGTGTTTAAAGACCAAGATAATACGATAAGAAGAATGTACTTTTAGAAACATTGAAAACAAATATTTTAGCATTTTAAAAATATTTTAAAATTTTGTATCTATTTTTAAAAAATATATTATAAAAGAAAGTGGTATGAGAAATATTTGATTTATATTCTATTAAATAGTAGATAAACCAACCTTAATACAACAATTCTATATTTTTCCATGCTTTTTTATTTTTGTACAATCTTCGTGATCAAATCAATATCCTTAGCATGTTTACATTCAATTTTAATCATCAATAAGAAAAAGACACAACTTCAAAATGCCTTCATTCTATTATAGAATGTGTATTTTCATTAAAAACAACATAATAACAAAACAATTAAAAAACTTCTGTATATACAAGATATAACAGTACAAGAAAACTTTCGTATATCACAACATAATAACAAAAAGAGTTTATATCAAGATATAACACTACAAAAAAAATTCCATATACCTACTATTCTTTTTCAAAAAACTTGCTATATTAAAAACTTGCTATATTCGATATATACTGAGGTGTGTTTCTATATAACTATATATGATTTAAGCTATAACTATATATTACTTATTCTCTTGAAATCACATGAGTGATCACTTATTTTCTTATAGACATAAATGTAAAGGTTTTACTATACTTGATTTGGTCAACTATGGAACAAGTGTCAAGTATTGAACTTGTTTGTTTATATAATAATATTTTAATTTATTTATTTTGATTTTTCTTATATGGCGTTATATTGTGTCTTATGGGTAACATTAGCCACGGAAAAGCCATGAATTAGTTTACTCACATAATTATAACGAGTAAACGTAACTCAAGGTATTTTCGTGGGTAATATTTTACCTACGAACCAATTATCTATCAACCCGTGTCCATGAATAATTCTTGATTACTCGTGGAGTTTTCGTGGGTAAAGTCCAAATTTTCTGTAGGTAATAAAAAAATTTCTAGTGTAATCAACTCTAAAGAGATTGTTCAAATCATAATTTCAAACCTCATAATCCGCTAATCAAAATGGTGCATCACACTCAAAATATTTCCTCTAATATGCAGCCTCTAATGTTGCATTGACTCTGAAGTTTCAACAAGGTGATTTGTCCAATGTTAATAATTCTAAGTTATACAATTCTGCCTCTAACTATAATTATTCTAAGTCATGCAATGCATCTGATGGAAAGTCAACATCTAAAATGGAAAGAATGTAGTATGAAAAGAAGTCTTAGCCGAAACCAAAACTTGTGAAGATCCAAGAACAACTTGAATCCACTCCAACTCAAATCAAGGAGGAGTATGAAAGAAGATTCGTGTTTTTGAGGATAATCTAAAATAAGATTTGATTTAATTTATAATTTAAGAAAATATTTTGACCAAGTTGACAAGAAGATTTAATCAACATTTATCACAAGAAGATATGATCAAGAATTGTTTACAAGAAAAAACACTCAAAAGAAGATACATTTATTATTTGTAAGGATATGATTCAGAGTTTGCAAAGAAAAAGAAGAAACCCTAACCTATTCTATAAATAGATACTCAAGGCTGAAGAAGAAGAAGAAGAGAACTCACAAGCACAAAATTTTCTAAGTCATTAGAGTTCATAAGGTTAAGATATCGAGAAACACTTACTCAAAATAAATATTTTCTAAGTATTTTCTAGTGTGAGAGTCATTGTTACAATCAGCTTGTTAAAAGCATCCCAATTTGTTCCAAACTCTTGTAATCTAGTCTGATAGTGGCTTTTGTATTCCTTAAGCAATATGTAGCCTATTCTATAAATAGATACTCAAGGCTGAAGAAGAAGAAGAAGAGAACTCACAAGCACAAAATTTTCTAAGTCATTAGAGTTCATAAGGTTAAGATATCGAGAAACACTTACTCAAAATAAATATTTTCTAAGTATTTTCTAGTGTGAGAGTCATTGTTACAATCAGCTTGTTAAAAGCATCCCAATTTGTTCCAAACTCTTGTAATCTAGTCTGATAGTGGCTTTTGTATTCCTTAAGCAATATGTAGGTTATAGGATGTGTTGAGAAGACTTGACTTATAAAGTCAAAGTGTTGTTTTGATAAGATTGGCTTGTAGGCTCATGTGTTGTTTTCGAATGAGTGGATTAAATCCTTCTAAGTTAGGGTACTAGATGTAGCTACAAAGTTGGTGGTGAACAAGAATAAATTCTTGTTTCACTTTAATTCTACAATTCTTTTGTTTTTGGTCAAAGTGTTGTTTTTGTCAAAGTGTTGTTTTTGGTGATTAAATCCTTCTAGTCAAAGTGTTGTTTTTGTCTCTGATCACATAATCCAATTGTTACTACTTTTATTCTAAATAAGTCACCAAACGTGAACCAATTTTAAATAAATTAGCAAAAAGAATTAAATTTAATAATTCAACTTCCCTTCTCGTATTTGCACATTCAAACACAACTTTTAAAGTTTACTTGACAATGACACATGCCTTCTCTTTTATGCACGAAATGGAAACTAAAAATTCAGTATAAAAATGAACTTTAAAAAGATAGATAAATAAGCTACCTATTCATTTATCAATATGGATAGTCGAATGTGTATATTGTGTTTTTCTCCTTGTCCCTTGCGAATTTTCTTACAACGAGTTAGAATACACTTTGTATTGTTTAATTTTCTTTATATTTTTTTGCCATTAAAAAAGACAATTGATAAGACGTTATTACTTAAAGTTGTTAAACATATACTATAAAATTGATTAAACATATCGTAGTTTAAAAAATTATAAAAGAAATTGGTGTGAGAAATATTCGATTTATCTTCTCTAAAATTTATTAGTTGATGTGCTGGTGACACTAGAAAAAATAGTTGATAAATCAGCCTTAATACAACAATTCTATATTTTCCATTTTTTGTGCTATCTTCTTGAACAAATCAATATCCTTAGCAAGTTTACATTCAATTTTAATCATCAATAAGAAAAAAATACAAATAACTTCAAAATGCCTTCTTTCTATTATAGAATGTATAGTTTCATTAAAACCAACATAATAACAAAACAATTAAAGAACTAAATGTACATTACATGAACATAAATTTTATAAAAATAAAAATAAAAACAGAACAAATCAAAGAATTAACAAATAAACAAATAAATATTAGTAGTAATCAATCAAAGAGTAGATGTAAAAGGAACATGGGTCGAAGGTAACCATGAGTTTCCAGCGACAAAATTTCCAACGGTAAACTTTGAAGCTTCAGAAGCTCTAGTTATGACATGATAACCCTGCCACTTAACTCGATTTCTTGTAGAAGAACCAAGACCTGTGTTCATGTACTCTCCATAATATGAAGTATTTAATGCAAAATTACCACTCCATTCTAACCAACCAGCTGGATGGATTAAACTATCGAGAGAAGTCTTCATAAAAACTGTCCTTGAATATTGCTTCCATGGCCTTCCAAGATAAGTCTTAACAGAATTTTGAACAGGTTTCAAATCAGAAGCAGCTGTAACCCTAGAATTGTGAATAGAAATGCCAGTGTTTTGGTTTGGATCAGTTCTACCTTGTGCGGTGATTGTGTTGACTTTGTTTGGGGGGTTTCTTGCAAATATATTACAATTTTGGAACACTGCAGCAGCGTTACCAAATATGAAGTCAACTGTTCCATAAATGTTACATTCCTTATAGAATTGTCTATCTGAATTCACATATAGTGTGTCTTGATAACCTTCAAAGCTACATCTGTAAAACACAGATAAGTCTGATCCAGAACGCAATGCAACAGCTTGATGGTTGTTTGCACCAGCAGTGTTCCTAAATGTGATATCTTGTGCTATAAATCCATCACCAACCACAGCTGCAAAAACACATAATATTAGTTAGGTTACATATTTTTGATGCAAAATATTCTATTTTCCATTCACTATTGAAGTGTTTTGAATTGTTGCTGAAAATTAAAGATAACAAGAAATGAAGAAATTGATATTTAATTTTTCTAGCAGTGATTACTTACCAACGGTCGCTGATCGGAAGGTTGTAGTTCCCCCTCCGACGCTTTTGCTACCGGTGATTACAGTCTTCCCAATACGATCTCCTACCAACATAATATTATTTGCCTTGATCTCAACTTGTTCATTGTACACACCAGTCTTCACATGTATGACATACCTTCCCTTATTATTCTTTGGGGCAGCGTTCACAGCTGCACCAACTGTTGTATATTTTCCGGAACCATCTTTCGATACGACTACATTAGCTCGAGAGGACGGAGAAGATGTTTGCAATAGCTTTCTATCACCTTGCTTGACCCATTTTGGGAATCCACTTTTGTAGCCTGGTTCTTGATATTGAACTTTGTTTAGAGCCAAAGTGTTACTTAACAACTTAGTAACATTGTTGGACATTAGAGGAAGAACATAATCTTGAACACCAAGTTCATAAAATCCAGCTTTGCATGTCTCAAGGTTGGTGAGAGCAGTGCTTAGCCATGTTTGAGCATCAACTTGAGAACAATTTGTGTTAGTGTCTAGGGTTTTGTTGAGCTTAAGGATGGTTTGTTCATATAACTCAACACAGTCAGCCCAAGCTGATTTTTCACGTGGGTTATTACATTTTGAGCCTAATGAAAGAGTGTTTGCATGGCCTTTCAGTGCTCTTTCTTGAGCAAGTTCCAATGAAAGCTTGAAGAAATCAGCTTTTTGTTCTATGAGTTTGTGTTGGTAACTCGGGTTATTGCTCAAGAAATACTCACAAGGTTCAGGGTTAGGAGTTTGGTTACACCAAAGTTTAACTTCATTCATAGAATAACATGAAACATAAGAGACAAATAGAAAAGGAACCAAAAGTGTTACAAGTTCACGAAAAGCTATCATGATTAACTAATGAAATTGTTAATATGAGTTTAAGAATCGTTAATTTGGACAATCTTAGATAGCTATAAGATAAAAGAGAAGTTGAAAAATTGATAGTGAAATTGAATTGGATTGTGTTTCATGGGATAATTTGATGCCTTTAAATAGAGAGAAAACAAGGGTAGGAAGGGGTATTGTTGGAATTATGAAAAAGTAGCCATCGGGAGGCAAAGTTCAACATCTTCTGCTTTTCATATTTTTCCATTGTTTTTGGTTTTGTTTCTCCGTACAAATTCTACTTTTAGTAATAATTAATTGAATATGTATATTTTCTTTTGTTGGTACAATATGTATAAGCTTTTTAACCATCAACTTCTAAGTTGTTGTATTGTGATTGTTATGCATGTCCTTTGACTTTCAATCTGCGTAAATTATTTCACTTGACAAGTAACAGCAATATTATAAACGCCAAAGACAACGCGTTAATATAATTTTCTTATTCCGTGAGTTTTGTGGAGGCTGGCTAATTGTATTAGACTTGGTTGTCAGCGAGATCGCACAACGGTTGAAATTCTTTGATTGGCAACTGAATAATTTTCCGAATAGTTTACGTGTTACCTTTAAAAGATTTAATTTTATGTTTGAGTTCCACCTTTTTGAATGTTGGGTAGATCTATTAGTTTACTCAAGATGTTATTCTTTATTTTATATTAATTTTTAAAATAATTTAATTTAATTTATATTAAGATAAATCAACGACACTGAGACATAAAATGATATCTTAGAGAATTTAAATTCATATGACATCTAAATTAGGACATTTATTTGAACTCAATTTTTAAAAATAAATAAAAAGTTGAATGTGAACCACTGTGATTAAATTACAGAAAATCTTACTAACTTAAGGATCTATTACAAAATACATTATTTAATATATTGATAATATTAATTTAATTGTATCTAATTAAATTGATCCAATTAATTAGGAATGGCAATGGATTCTACATAGACGGATCCAGAACTATTTTAGACACGGACACAAAAAGTTTAATCCTTCATAATAAAATTTTAAATTAAAGAATAATTATAGTTTTTATGACATAGAGAATAATAGTTATAATGTATTTATCCCGTATAAAATCTCGATCATTTAAATTAATTTATGAAATTTAATTTATAAAATCTCGATAATTTATGAAAGAAAGACAAATTAATATCCAAAGACTCTTAGAGAATCATCTGATGTAATCAATCGTTTTGTAAGATAAAGCTAAAGAAAGATACAGGTTGATAATATTTAAATTTTGAACAATATTTGATCATATCATCTAATAAGACAGCACTGAAGAACAATGTGTATGGGGCTATATAAGCCACTACGTGAAAAATGTCATTTTATAGCTTTCATTTTACAACGCTTATTAAATACAAACGTTGTTGTAAATATATTTTAAAAATAACGGAGCCTATAATAGCGCTTTTTTTTTACAAGCGCTGTGAAATAAGCGTTGTTGTAGGGTCATATAGCGTTTGCGCATAATATTTACAAGGCTTTTACCGCGCTTGCACACAAGCGTTGTAAACTGAAGTGCCCTCACATAATGTTTTACAGCGCTTTTTTCACAAGCGCTGTTAAAGACATGCACTTTCAAATAATTAAACTACCTATTACAGCGCTTTTGATACAAGTGCTGTAAAAGACATGCGCTTTCAAATAATTAAATTACCTATTACAGCGCTTTTTTCACAAGCGTTGTAAAAGACATGCGCTTTCAAATAATTAAATTACCTATTACAGCGCTTTTGTTACAAGCGTTGTAAAAGACATGCACTTTCAAATAATTAAATGACCTATTAAAGCGCTTATTCTACAAGCGCTGTAAAATCATTCACTTTAAATAAAAACAAATTTAAAACAAATTTATGAACCCTTATCACCTCTACTATGGGAACCCTCATATCCTCTACGTATTGTGCGACCATCTACGTTGTCTCAGATATTTATTAATTTGTTGTTGTCAAAAAATCTTTAGTTTTTTAATATTTGAAAACTAATAAATTGTTACATGTTAAATCTTTGCTTTTTGAAATTTGTTGATCTGTTCTGTTTTGAAATCTTTTCTGTTTTGAAATTGTTACATAATAATCGACCTGAGTTTCCATTTTCAAATATTAGATATGTTGATATTGGTTTCTTTTTGAAATTTGTGGATCTGTTCAATGGCTTATTTTTTTTGTAACTGTATTTATATAGGTCATATAATATGGATCGAAAATGGATGTCGGCTAATCAATTGTCAAAAGAGTATGAAAATGGAGTGAAGGAGTTTGTTGAGTTTGCAGTGAAGAATGCAAAAGATCTAAATAGAGTCGTTTGTCCTTGTTTAAAATGTTGTTTAGGAAAGCGCGTTAGAGAAGATGAATTGGAAGGACATTTAGTATGTAATGGAATTGATCAAAGCTATATATGTTGGATAAGACATGGTGAGAAAAAAAAAGGAAACATTAATTTTGAGAATGGTTCAACATATGCTTCAACTGACTTCGATACAGATACATATGAGCCGAACCGAGTTGAGGAGATTGCAAAAGCAGATGAAGAAGATCTTCGAGATTGTCCTAAAATGTTTGAGAGTTTGTTGAGTGATGAAGAGAAACCATTATATAATGGTTGTACTAAATTCACAAGACTGTCAGCGATACTAAAGTTGTACAACTTAAAAGCGAGTAATGGATGGTCTGATAAAAGCTTCACAGAATTATTAACACTCTTAACAGATATGTTGCTAGATGATAATGAACTTCCCAGTCGAACCTACGAGGCTAAACAAATTTTGTGCTCTATTGGCATGAGTTACGAAAGGATTCATGTGTGTCCTAACGATTGTATTTTATTTCTAAACGAATATGAATTACTAAAGGCGTGTCCGAAATGCAATGTCTCTCGATATAAGAAGAAAGAATCTACTCCAGCAAAAGTCGAGTGATATTTTCCTATAATACCAAATTTTAGGCGCATGTATCGCAGTGAAGAAGATTCAAAATACTTCACATGGCATGCAAACGAAAGAATTAGAGATGGAATGTTTCGACACCCTGCAGATTCCCCCACAATGGGCAAAAATTGATCACGAGTATTTTGAATTCGGGATAGAGTCAAGAAATCTAAGACTTGCACTTTCTACTGATGGAATGAATCCACGTGGTCTTTAAAGCATCTCACACAGCACGTGGCCTGTGATTTTGTTGATTTATAACCTACCTCCACGGTTATTTTGTAAGTTTATGATGCTGTCTCTTTTAATTTCTGGACCCAAACAACCAGGGAATGATATCGACGTATACTCGACTCCTTTTATTGAAGATTTAAAAATTATGTGGGAGACAGGTGTGGAAGTTTATGATGGGTATAAGAAAGAATGTTTCAATTTGAGGGCTATGTTATTCGGCACAATTAATGATTTTCAACTTATGGTAATTTATCAAGATATAGCATTAAAGGTTAGTGTGCATGTCCTATATGTGAAGAGAGTACAAATTGGATACGGTTGAAACATTGTAAGAAGAATGTGTTTCTTGGACATCGTAGATTTTTACCTTATAGTCATCAGTATCGTGGGTGGAGAAATGCATTCAATGGAAAATCAGAGGAAGGTAAAGCTCCTTTAGCACCGACTAGATATCAAATACTTGAAAAAGTACAAGGTTTGACCAATAAATTTGGCAAACCTTTTGCGGGAGAGCTTGTCAAAACTAGGTGGAAGAAAAAGTCAATTTTCTTTGAATTTCCATATTGGAAGTCATTGTATATAAGACATTTCCTCGATGTGATGCATATTGAAAAAAATGTATTTGATAGTGTTATTGGTACGTTACTCAATGTTCCAAGAAAGTCTAAAGATGGCATCAACGCAAGATTGGACTTGGTCAATATGGGAATAAGAAATGAATTGGGTCCCGTAAAGAAAAAATTGTTCCAGAACGATACTCGTTAAACATTAAAAATTTGGTTTGTATGAAAGACCTCAAGTTAAAAGGTTTGAAGACCCATGGTTGTCATATTCTGATGGAGCATTTGCTACCAATAGGTATACCTTTCATTTTACCTGAAAAAGTTCGACGAGCCTTAACTAGATTATGTTTCTTCTTCACGGAAATTTGTAGTAAAGTGATTGATCCTCAGAAATTACCGACATTGCAGAGGGAAATTGTTGTTACTTTGTGTGAGCTTGAAATTTATTTCCCACCCTCATTTTTTGATATAATAGTTCACCTTACTGTTCATCTGGTTAAGGAGACACCACTTTGTGGGCCAGCTTATATAAGATGGACGTATCTGATAGAACGATATATGAAAATATTAAAAGGGTATGTAAAAAGTAGAATTCGACCAAAAGGTTGTATTGCTGAACGGTACATTGTTGAAGAAGCTGCTGAATTTTTTACTAAATATCTGTCCAATGCTGAACTTTGTACTGAATACTTTGTACTCAACACTTGTTTAATTTTGATTCTTTTGATAGTGAAATACAATAGAATGATTCTAAGAATCAAATGAGAAAAATCAGAACTGATTTTATGTAAGTATATGAGAGACTTTCAAGTATGATTGTATGTGAGTGATGATTTGCTTTGCACTTGAAACTCTAATTTTTCCTTATGCTTGAAGTTCTTTTTATTGGCTTCAATGAGACTTATGACTAGTCACATGACTGTTGAAAAGGGTCCAACTGTTATGTCTCAGTTAATGGATAAGATAAGATTTGAAACAAGAATGTTCTTGACTGATCACTTTTCGTTTTATGAAGAAGTTGATCTATAGCCTTCAAATTATCCATCATTGGCAGTATTTCATGGTCTTTTTTCACTTGTGCATATATCTCATATCTACAGTTGAAGCATACACTTCAAGAACTTTCTTCGTTCTTGTCAATCAAATTGGAGAATGATCAGTCTTGACTATTGAGAATGAACTTGCTTGATTTATCATGAAACATAGCTTTTATCCCTTGTATTTTGGATTTACTATTTGATGAGATGAATCTTATATATTCCTTAGAAAATACTGATAACATAATAGCTAAATCCATGTGCAATTATTTCTTCAATAATCGATATCGTTTTGTTCTTGCAGTTTTAAAACTATGTAGAATGTTATCCGTTTTCCGGACTTCTGTCAAGAACGTTCTTCGTTCTGTCTTTGTATTTTTGCTTATAATGTTTGGCACCTATCTTTGATTATTACACTCTAAAACACATGTTAAATTAACATATCATTTAGAATCATAGTTAACAAGAAGAGATATTTTTTCAACATCAAACAACAATTAGTTGTTGTTGTGTGTTAATATTTTTCTTTCACACAAATTTGAATTTGAAAAACAAGCCTTAACTCAAATAAATGGAACTATCTACCGATGGTGAAATTTATTTTTAAAATTTATTTTTGAAACACTTGAAGTTAATAATTAGTTATTGTGTGTTAATATTTTTCTTTCACACAAATTTAAACTTGAAAATATAATAGTTAAGTCAAACAAATTGAACTATCCATCTATCCATAAATAAAGTCAAGGTTGGGACCATATGTATATAATAGTCAGTTAAAATAGACTAAATAGTACTTGTGATCTCTTAATTTAATTTCAGTTAACGTTTTAGTCTTTTATCTTTTTTTTTGTTTTTCTTTTCTTTCTGATTTGGTCCTTTATTTTAATTTTAAGTGACAATTTATTAGAAAAATAATTAATTAGGCTATTATGAGTAGTTAATATCTTTGATAGAATTACTAGTCAATACTCCTTATTTATAGCTATTTAGTTATGGTTTATTATTATATAAACTCAATTTGTATTCTTTGACTATTCCTAATAAAGAATAATGACATTTATTCAATAATATGGTATCAATAAACAAGAACTGCGTCGGGATTCTCACTAGAGTGTAGATAATAAGGATTTCGGGGGTTTAGGGTTGGATCTTGAACAACCGGTGATGGTGGTGGTTGTAAAGGAACATCATAAAGATCGTTGTTAATGTTCATCTTGTGATGAAAATGGGAGGAAGGGAGGGAGAAAAAATTTGTGATCGTTTGAACATGACAATGGAAAGAAACGATGAATGAGGAGCTTTGTGCGGAAGGTATGGACGAAAAGTGTGTTTTTGTTGTGTCTGATACCATATTACTGAATAAATGTCATTATTCTTTATTATGAATAGTCAACGAATACAAATTGGGTTTATATAATACACAGTTCCAAAGAAATTAGCAGTGATAGTATTGCCATGTGAAAATTTAACTAAAATAGGAGATATTTGCTTAATAGTTGAAAAAGATTGTATAAAGGGGCTTCTGACCATGTTTGCCCCTTTGTACAATCTTTTTCAACTATTAAGCAAATATCTCCTATTTCAATAAAATTTCTAGATGGCAATACTATTACTGCTAATTTCTATGGAACTATGTATTTCAATTCATACTTGCATCTCACTAATGTTTTTTATATCCCTCAATTCAAATTTAGTTTAATTTCAAATTATAAACTAGCCAAAACTCTTAATTGTCAATTAGTTTTCTCACATTTGTCTTGTGATATTCAGGATTTACATACAATGAAGATGATTGGGCATGTTTAGTTATTAAACAACCTTTACATTCTGAATATATCCCCCAAAATCATTCTTGATAATAGTATCACTTTTAATGTTGATAATTCTCATATTAAATTTGTTGTTTTTCCTTTTATGATCAATACCTGTATTAACAATTGAAATTTTGATGTTTGGAATTTTAGGTTAGGCCATCCAACACATGTTGTTTTACAGCAACTTTGTAAGAATTTTCCTTACATTTCTATGAATAAAAAATTGATTTGTGATAGTTGTCACTATGCTAAACAATGTCGATTACCTTTTAATCATAGTCTTACTACTACTTCTCATATTTTTGAAATGTTACACATGGATATTTGGGGACCCATAGGTGTTCCTTCTTTGCATGGGCATCGTTACTTTCTTACCATTATAGATGATTACTCTCGATACACCTGAATTCATCTCTTAAAACAAAAATCTGCAACTAGAATATGCATTAAGGATTTTATAAACATGGTTTCCACCCAATTTTCTGTAAAAATCAAAATAATTAGGTCTGATAATGGGGCTGAATTTTTAATGCCTTCCTTTTATTCTGATCGAGAAATTATACATCAAACTTCATGGGTGGAAACTCCACAACAAAACTCCATTGTTGAACAAAAACATAGACATCTTTTAAATGTCATTAGGGCTTTATTGTTTCATGCTAAATTTCTTAAATGTTTTTGGTCTTATGCTTTGTCTCATGCTATTTTTCTTATAAATCGATTGCCTACTCCTACACTGAATAATTTCACACCTTTTGAAAAATTATACCATAAGCCACCACTCTTTCTTGACATAAAGGTTTTTGGATGCTTATTGTTTGCCTTAACTATTCTTCAAAACAGGACCAAGTTAGATCCAAGGGCAAGAAAATGCATTTTTCTTGGATACATGTTTGGCACAAAAGGTTATCTATTATTTGATTTAAATAATAGGAATATTTTCATTTATAGACATGTTATTTTTCATGAATTTGTCTTTCCCTTTCATCAAACAAATTATGTTCACACTTCCAATGATTCTAATGTTTTTAATTCTAAGATATCTCTTACTGATGATCTTTTTAGTTTTCTTGATTTACCACAATCTAACGCAATTGTTTCTCATACTGGTAACAACATGCATTCTCATGACATTTTTTATACTCATACTAATACATCTAATTTAGCTTCCATGCCTAATGAATCTGATGTCATTAGATATGATTCTACTCATGATAATTCTCAACTTGATAATCAAGCCATTAGGAAATCTGACAAGCTTAAAAATCCTCCATCTTATTTGAATGATTATTACTTATATTTTGAGAACTGAATATGTTCCACATGTTATACAATATCAAATCTCTGATGTATTATCTTATAATGGCATTTCATCATCTCATAAGAATTTCATTGCATCTATATCTACTCATTGTGAACCCACTAATTCTAAACAAGCAATTAAAGATTCAGCTTGGATCCATGCCATGAATAATGAATTGGCAGCTTTGGATGAAAATCAGACTTGGGTGATTACTGATTTACCTCCATGTAAAAAGCCCATTGGGTGTAAATGGGTTTATAAAATAAAGTTTAATTCTAATGGAACAATAGAAAGGTATAAAGTTCGTCTTATAGCAAAAGGATTTACTCAAATCGAAGGTATAGATTTTTTTTATACTTATTCTCTAGTTGCAAAACTAACTACGGTTAAAGTTCTTTTATTTATTGCCTCATCTCAAAACTGGATTTTACAACATCTACATGCGCATAATGCTTTCTTACATAAAAATTTAAATGAAGAAGTATATATACAACTTCCTCCTCGTATTTCAGCACATTCCCCTAATAAAGTTTGTAAACTTTTAAAATCTTTATACAGTTTAAAACAATCTAGTAGACAATGGTTTGCAAAATTGTCTTATGCATTAATCTCAAATGGGTTTAGTCAATCTGCCCATTATCATTCTATGTTAACAATGCAGAAGAACAACTCTTTTACCATCTTATTAATTTATGTCGATGATTTGATTTTTGCAGAAAATAACATTAATGAAATCAATCACATCAAGGATTTTTTTTAAACCAGCATTTCAAAATAAAGGATTTGGGTACCTTGAAATATTTCCTAGGATTGGAAATAGCACGTTCAAAAACCGGAATACACCTAGTTAAAGAAAATATGCTTTGAACATATTATCCAACACTGGACTTCTAACAACAAAGCCATCCTCCACACCAATGCAGAAACACACTAGGCTGATAAGCACATATGGCACACCTCTCTTCGATCCAACGTCATTTCAAAGATTAATTGGTCAACTCATTTATCTCACAACAACAAGACCAGATATTAGCTTCACCGTCCAACAACTAAGTCAAATTATGACTAAACCAAATAATTAATCATCACACAACAGCCCTTCAAGTCTTAAAATATCTCAAATCAAATCCAGCCAAAGGCATCATGTTCCCTTCAACATCAACACTTCAACTCAAAGCTTTCAGATTCTGACTGGGCTACATGTTCAGAAACTCGTAAGTCCATAACAGGTTATTGTATCTTCATTGGTGACTCTTTGATATCATGGAAGTCTAAAAGACAAGCTATTGTATCCAAGTCATCAATCGAAGTTAAATATAGAAGTATGGCCACCACAGTTTGTGAACTACAGTGGCTTTCCTATATATTGCAGGATTTCAATGTTCCAATTATTACTCCAGCTCTTCTTTATTGCGACAACCAATCCGCTCGCCACATTGCCAACAATTCTTCTTTCCATGAAAGATCCAAATATTTTGAAATCGTCTGCCACATTGTGATAGAGAAACTACAACAACAACTTTTTAAACTTCTGTCCTATTACTTCTTCTCAACATCTTCCTGATGTTTTCACAAAATCTTTAGATCCTAATCTTTTTAACACTTTAATAAGCAAGCTAGGAATGATTAGAATACACTCACTAGCTTGTCAAGGGCTATTAGAAAAATAATTAATTAGGCTATAATGAGTAGTTAATATCTTTGATAGAGTTATTGGTCAATACTCCTTATTTATAGCTATTCAGTTATCATTTATTATTATATAAATCCAATATGTATTCTTTGACTATTCATAATAAAGAATAATGATATTTATTCAGTAATATAATTTAATCTTTTATATTTTAAAATATCAAAAATGTAATCCTTTTTTTTAACAAAAATTCAAAAAATACATCAAAATTTGCAAATAAAACTCATAAAATTAATTATATTCTTCAACATAATACAAATTTCTTCAAATTTGTAACTCAAATATTCAATTAAACTCATATTTTCATTCTTTATTTGATGTTGTTAGAGATTAAAATATGAGTTTATTTAAAGATTTAAGTTATAAATTTGATGAAATTGCATTATATTGAGGATGATAATTAATTTAATGGGTTTCGTTTGAAATTTTTTTATGAATTTTTGCAAAAAAAAAGAATAACAATATTGTTGACATTTTAAAACATAAAAGATCAAATTATCACTTAAAATTAAAATATATGACTAAATAAAAAAGAAAAATGAAATAAATGACTAAAACGTTAACTGAAATTAAGTTAATGGATCACATGTATTATTTATTCATCATAATAATAAACTTTCCATCAACAAATTAATATAAGTTTAAATTCTAAAACATAATTAATTATGAAAATTATCAAGTCCTACTATGGCGACAAGTGGCAAACAAACATTTTGGAGGAAATAAATAATTGAATTTGTGGCAGTTTCAATAGCCATAAACACCATGACAGAATTTAAAATTTCACTACGCCAAAAATGACATTTAACAGCGCGCATTTTACAGCGCTTTCTAAACACAAGCGCTGTTGTAAATATATTTAAAAAATAACAGAGCCTTTTACAGTGCTTTTGATGATAAGCGCTGTAAAAGAAGCGCAGTTGTAGGTCATATAACGTTTGCGCATAACGTTATAAGGCTTTTACAGCGCTTGTAATAAAAGCGTTGTCAAATGAAGCGCTTTCGTGTATTATTTTACAGCGCTTTTTTCACAAGCGCTGTAAAATACATACGCCTTCATTGATTTTAATTACCTATTACAGCGCTTTTTTCGCAAGCGCTGTAAAATACATGCGCTTCATTGAATTTTACTATCTAATACAGCGCTTTTTTCACAAGCGCTGTAAAATTCATCTTTCAAATAATTATATACGTTGGAAACTCTCATATACGTACTGTGTCATGCATTATTCTAAACAAGCTCTACATCTTTCAAAACCCTAATATACGTACTGTGTGCGGCCATCTACATTGTCTCAGGTATTTTTTAATTTGTTTTTGTCAATATCCTCTACCCTAGTTTTTTAATAATTGAAAACTAAAAATTGTTATATATATATATTAAATCTCTTCTACACATATATACACATGATCTGTTATGTTTTGAAATTGTCAAAAATTGTCAAAAACTCATACCACATGATCTGTTCTGTTTTGAAATTGTTAGTTGATATTGGTTTCTTTTTGAAACTTGTTGAATTATTTTGAAAGCTTATTAGTTTTGTAACTGCATTTATATAGGTGGTATAATATGGATAGGAAATGGATGTCAGCCAATCGATTGTCAAAAGAGTATGAAATTGAAGTGAAGGAATTTGTTGAGTTTGCAGTGAAGAATGCAAAAGATCCAAATAGAGTAGTTTGTCCTTGTTTAAAATGTTGTTTTGGAAAACGTGTTAGAGAAGATGAATTAGAAGGACATCTAGTATGTAATGGAATTGATCAAAGCTACACATGTTGGATAAGACATGGTGAGAAAAAAAAAAAGGAAACATTAATTTTGAGAATAGTTCGACACATGCTTCAACTGACTTCGATACAGATACATAAGAGCCGGACCGAGTTGATGAGATTGCAAAAGCAGTTGAAGAAGATCTTCGAGATTGTCCTAAAATGTTTGAAAGTTTGTTGAGTGATGCAGAGAAAGAATTATATAATGGTTGTACTAAATTCACAAGACTGTCGACGATATTAAAGTTGTACAACTTAAAAGCGAGTAATGGATGGTAAGATAAAAGCTTTACAGAATTACTAACACTCATAAAAGATATATTGCCAGATGATAATGAACTTCCCAGTCGAACCTACGAGACTAAACGGATTTTGTGTTCTATTGGCATGAGTTACGAAAGGATTCATGCGTGTCCTAATGATTGCATTTTATTTCGAAATGAATACGAACTACTTAAGGCGTGTCCGAAATGCAATGTCTCTCGATATAAGAAGAAAGAATCTACCCCAGCAAAAGTCATGTGATATTTTCCTATAATACCAAGATTTAGGCGCATGTATCGCAGTGAAGAAGATTCAAAACACTTGATATGGCATGCAGATGAAAGAATTAGAGATGGAATGTTTCGACACCCTGCAGATTCCCCATAATGGGCAAAAATTGATCACGAGTATCCTGAATTCGGGATAGAGTCAAGAAATCTAAGACTTGCACTTTCTACTGATGGAATGAATCTACATGGTCTTCAAAGCATCTCACACAACACGTGGCCTGTGATTTTGGTAATATATAACCTACCTCCATGGTTATGTATGAAGCGTAAGTTTATGATGTTGTCTTTGTTAGTTTCTGGACCCAAACAACCGGGGAATGATATCAACGTATACTTGACTCCTCTAATCGAAGATTTAAAACGTATGTGGGAGACAGGTGTGGAAGTTTATGACAAGTATAAGAAAGAATGTTTCAATTTGAGGGCTATGTTGTTCGGCACAATTAATGATTTTCCAACATATGGTAATTTATCAGGATATAGCATTAAAGGTCAGTGTGCATGTCCTATATGTGAAGAGAGTACAAATTGGATGCAGTTGAAACATTGTAAGAAGAATGTGTTTCTTGGACATCATAGATTTTTACCTTATAGTCATCACTATCGTGGGTTGAGAAATGCATTCAATAGAAAATCAGAGGAAGGTAAAGCTCCTTTAGCACCGACTGGATATCAAATACTTGAAATGTACAAGGAATGACCAATAAATTTGGCAAACCTTTTGCGGGAGACCTAGTCAAAACTGGGTGGAAGAAAACGTCAATTTTCTTTGAATTGCCATATTGGAAGTCATTGTATATAAGACATTTCCTTGATGTGATGCATATTGAAAAAAATGTATTTGATAGTGTTATTGGTACATTACTCAATGTTCCAGGAAAGTCTAAAGATGACATCAACGCAAGATTGGACTTGGTCGATATAGGAATAAGAAATGAATTGGCTCCAGTAAAGAAAGGAAATCGCACATATCTACCTCCAGCCGCTCATACTCTATCTAGAAAGGAAAAAATTGTTTTATGTAAATTTCTACACGAAGTTAAAGTTCTAGAATGATACTCTTCGAACATTAAAAATTTGGTTTGCATGAAAGACTTCAAGTTAAAAGGTTTGAAGACCCATAATTGTCATATTCTAATGGAGCATTTGCTACCAATAGGTATACGTTCCATTTTACCTGAAAATGTTCGACTAGCCTTAACTAGATTATGTTTCTTCTTCAGGGAAATTTATAGTAAAGTGATCGACCCTCAGAAATTACCGACATTGTAGAGGGAAATTGTTGTTACTTTGTTTGAGCTTGAAATGTATTTCCCACCATCGTTTTTTGATATAATGGTTCACCTTACTGTTCATCTGGTTAAGGAGACACAAATTTGTGGGCCAGCTTATATGAGATGCATGTATTTGATAGAACGATATATGAAAATATTAAAAGGGTACGTAAAAAGTAGAAGTCGACCAGAAGGTTGTATTGCTGAACGATACATTATTGAAGAGGCTGCTGAATTTTGTACTGAATATCTGTCCAATGTTGAATCCATAGGGCTTCCCAAGTCTCGTCATTCGGGAAGAATATCAGGAGAAGGGATAATTGGAAGGAGATTGCTGACTATATCAAGGACAGAATGGGAGCAGGCACAATTGTATGTTCTGCACAATGATGATGAGGTTCAACCGTATGTTACAATACACATGGATTAGTTATCTCGTTTGAACATGAATAGGAATCAAAATTGGATAACTCGAGAGCACAATCGAAGTTTTATAACATGGTTAAAAAATCACATAAAGTCAAAATTTGATATAGACCCCGGATCAATTTCACAGAGATTGAGGTGGCTAGCAAATGGTCCGAGCTTACATGTTTTTTCTTAAACTGGTTATGTTATTAACGGCTACACATTTTATACCAAAGAATAAGATAATCAGACCACTATGCAAAATAGTGGAGTCACTCTCGTAGCAAAAGACAAAAACCCAATATATGCAAATCTATCATATTTTGGGGTTATCAAGCGCATATGGGAGTTAGACTACACAATGTTTCGTGTTCCCATATTTGGTTGCAAGTGGGTCGATAATAATAATGGCGTTCGGATTGATGAGTCATGATTCTTGCTTGTTGATTTTAATAGGGTGGGATACAAAGACGAGCCTTTTATTTTAGCGTCGCAAGCTCAACAAGTGTTTTATGTCACTTATCCTTTTGATGATAAATGGTCTGTTGTCCTATCAACCAATAAAATAAGTGATGATAACAATAATGATGAAGATGTTGGTAATGATCTTTTATTTGCAACATCACAACAACCACATGAAATTGATTCAACTGATGATGGTTTATATCTTAGAGATGATCATGACTAGGGAATTTGGATTAATCCATTGTTTCGTATTGTAAATGGACAAACAAATGTGAATCCCACCAGGAAAAGAAGAAGGGCATCTTAATGTACATGTTTAATCGTTTTATATAAGTCATGCATGTAATCTGAATTATTGTGATAAATATGCATGTAGTTTGAATTGAGTGTTTTATACTAATATGACAGATTTCATATCAGAAGCTTTTGGAAGCATAAGCCTTTGTGGAAGTTGAGTTTATTGCCTTTACAATCAAATACAATTGTAATTGTTATACGTGTGTTTTAATTGTTTCTTTAGGGGATATTCTTTTAGGGAATATTATAAGTGCAGGAGCATGAGTCTTTATTCTAAGAAGGCAAGCATAACCAGTGATTCAATTAGGGCTTATGTTTTTGGCTTTTGGATAGTTTGGTTGATGAGTCTTTATTTTGATGAGGGGTGGGGGATAAGGGTCTTTGGTGAAGTGCATGTTTATGTAAATTTGGACAATTTCAATTCTTAAGAACTATGCATGTAATAAATGTTTGAGTTACAGTCATCCAATATTGAACCCAAATAAAACAAACACAAAAATAACATATTGATGCCTTTTACAGCGCTTTTTTAAACACAAGCATTGTAAAAGGCCCTTTAAAAAAAATAAAGATGTTTACAGCGCTCTTTCTAACAAGCGCTGTAAAAGGCCCTTTTAAAAATTACATAAAGATACAATTAACAGCGCTTACATTAAAAAGCGCTGTAAAAAACTCTTGTAAAAGCGCTTACAGTTACGAAGTTCACTTAATTCAGATTCGAACTGAGGCCTTCCAAGTGTGAATTCTAGGGGTTAACGCTCAAGAGTAACTAATATTAAAGGAAAAATTAAATATATGTTAAGAAATAATTGAATGTTGAATACTGTTCAAAAATTAAATATATGATAATAAATAATTGAATGTTGAATACTGTTCAATAATTAAATATATGACTATATAATTTATGGAATTCAAATATGTGTTAATATTTATAATATAACTTTAATGTATTCAACAATAATTTTATATTCTAAAACAAATTAATAATATTAATTAAAGTTATATTTTAAAGAATAAAATAAACGTACCTAATAAAATAAAAAAGGTTATATTTGGTGTCTGATGGAGACCTTTTACAGCGCTTATTGGGAAAAGCGCTGTAAAAGAGCCTTCTAAAAAATTAAATAATGACCCCCTTTAGAGCGCTCATTTAACAAGCGCTGTAAACCGTTTTAAAAATAACATTCATCAGACACCTAACTGGACCTTATCTAACAGGATTTTCTTCAAACACCTTGTACGCATTTTTCGCAAAAACACATTGTTAACAGGCTCTTTAACAAAAAAACATTCTTAACAAAAACATCAGACTCAAATCAATTTTTCGCAACATGGCAAATGAACCTGAAGACCAAGTTTCGATTTAAGAAGGAATGTAAAGAGATAAAAAGGGTGTTGAACCTGAAGACCAAGTTTCCATTTAAGAAGGAATGTAGAGAGATAAAAAGGGTGTTGTTTTGATTTAAGAAGGAACCTGAAGACTTGGAGATTGTTTTGCTTTGTGATTAAAGCAAGGAGCAATGGCACCAAGTTTGAGGTTATACTATACTATACTCTATTTGCTGTGTATTTTTTTGAGCTTTTTTTAATAGCATTTACTTACTTTATAAGTTTATTAGGTTGACTGGAATGAGAGTGGTCAGCCAATTGACCCCAACAGCTCTATGTTTGTAAGCTATATTGGGGCTGTTGTTCGTCAAAATATCCCTATTACGATTGACGATTGGACAGATAAGGCGTTGAAGGATGCCAAAGATATAATATGGAATGACATTCAAGTAAATTTTTTATCCACTCTTTTGTCATTTATAATTTTTTTCATTGAAATACTTTACTTATAATTTGTTTCATTGCAGATGACTTTTGTTCTTGATGAGAGACGAAAGAGTTATGTTTTGAGAGTTGCTGGGAAAATCCATCGGGGATTTAGATCTCATCTCTCAAATTTTTATCTAAAAGATAGAGAAGGAAACACAAATGCTGAAGCTCCAAAAATATATAAACATTATATATCAAATGATGAATGGAGTGCATTTGTTTCCATACGTTCTGACCCCGCGTTTGTCGTAAGTGATCAATTTATTAGCATTTGTGTGTTTTATTATTCATATTTGTAGCATATTTTAAATTTTTACACAATTGCTATTTTTTTTATATAGAATATTAGTAAGGCAAATCGCGAAAGGGCAAGCAATCCGACCCACCCATACAAAAAATCACGTATGGGATATGCACGTCTAGAGCAAAGACTTGTAAGTAATTAAACATCACTTTTATATAATGAGGGAATATGTATTATAAACTATAGTGTGTAACTAATTTGTATTATTTTGTTTGTGATATTAACGAATAGCGACAAGACACCCAATCCGATCAACCATTGGGTCGTCATATATTGTGGAAGGAAGCTCGTATAAATAAAGACGGGGTGGTTGATAATGAAAATGCCAAAAAAATAGTAGAACTTTGTGTAAGTATATAATCACTTTAATATTTTTTAATATTCTATTTATCACTTGAATACTTTTTAATATTGTATTTTAAAAATGCTATTGAACTTATCTTTTTAATGTTACATGTATTTTAGGAGACTATCGAACAAAGTTCTGAAAATGAAGAGGGCAGCAAGGCTAGTTGCAGGGATATTCTGGGCAAAGTTTTTAATGTCCCTGAGTATTCCGGTCGAGTTAGGGGGAAAGGATTTGGCGTAACTCCCAAAGGCTTTTTTCCTCAAGAGAAGCGCCAAAAACCTTCCAACGAGGAAGTATTAGAGAAGCTCATAATCCTATCATAGCAAGTGGCACTCTTGGTGAATACGAATAAAGACAAGCAACTTCTGGATCAACTCCAACGTGAAATACAAATGGAGAGTGAAACCACGAGTTGCAACGTCGGTTTGAAGAGTATTCCCGAGGTAATTAATTACTTACTTTAATTACTTATGCATTAAACAATATTATATATTAACTATACTTATGTTTTAACTATTGATTTAGGGTGTCAATTCATGCTTCCTATACTTGTCCTCGCCTACTCATCGGAAGGTGGGAAAAGGAAAATTGTACAATACTTTGGGAGAAATATTGCACAATACTCCGATCCCTGCGGGCCATGTCAAAGTATTGCCTACTGTTGCTTTCGAACCAACTGCACCGTTGCCGATACCGGACAAGGACGGAGATATGCAGACATTGGGCGATGCTATTGGTAGTTACGTGGCATGGCCCACAAACCTTGTTGCCCTCAATAAAATGCCTCCTAGAAACTAATCAGTCACATCTCCCAAAAAGGTTTGTCACATTTATTGCATAAGGTTTTGTCAATTTTTTCAGATTCAATAAACTAACATTTAACCTCATTTTTGTAGATCCAAACAAATAAACCACCCGCACATCCAAAAAAAGGCAGCAAACCTCAAAAATTGGAGGTTAATAAAGCTGCCAAACTACAAAGGCTGCCGGATAATAAAGCTACTACCAAACTTGCAGCAAGAAAAAAATTGGATCGGGGAAAATCGGTCGCCGCTGTTGCTCCTAAATTAAGTCAGCCATGCCTTGGTAAATACGGGGCGTGTCTTGACATCCAAGTAAAAAAGAACATGGGCAGCAGCGACGATTCGCGCATCGTACCCATGAATAAAGATATAGTCGGAGATGAGTATGATGAATTTCTCGAAAAGAAGCACATATACGAACTTCTCGAACATAAGGAGCTCAGTGCTACTGTAATGAGCTTGTACATAAGGTAAAAAATACTTTTAATTTAATTGCATTTATTGGTAATTAATTAAATGTATTGGTAATTAATCTAGTTGAAAATTTTCATTGAAGATTTTTGTACGAGAAGGTCGTGTGCAAGATGACATTGTCAAATAAATACTCATTCTTGTCTCCGCACAAGATGTCGATGTGGAAACTCGATCCAGACAATGTAAATAAATATATTGTAGATATGTTATTAGCAAATAAAGAAAAGGATAAATTGTTCTTCGCACCATATAATTCAGGGTACGAAATTTTATCTTTCTTAATTGATGACAATTTAATTTATTAGTTGTGTATAAACAAAATTGCTTAACCAATTTTTTGTTGTTGTAGGGCACATTGGGTGCTATTTGCAATCATGGGGTCTCTGAAGTTATATATTATTTGGATCCCGTGCATGGCGATTACAACAATTACTCCGAAGTAAAGACTATGCTCGACACGTAAGTAATATTCATTTATTTCTTACATATATATATATATATATATAAATAATGTGTTTGTTCATGCTATAATAATCACATTTATTCATTCGATAGTGCCTTAAAAGTTTATCGAGCTCAAAGAGGTGCTATAGTGTCGAAGCAAAAGTCTAATAACATTACATGGATCCCAATAAAGTGCCCTCGTCAAACAAACAACATCGATTGTGGGTACTACGTATTGATATTCATGAAGGAGATTGTTGTCAAGAATAAAACTATTATCCCAGAAACGGTACGGTATTTTTATTAAATGATTTTCATATATAAATTATCTATATATTTGATACTAACTTAATATAATATGTTCAATTTTTATATTGCAGTGGTTTGACAATTCCAGTCCATCATATTCTGAGCAAGATCTGATGGAATTAAAGGAAGAATGGTGTCAGTATGTACTTGAAATGAAAATTATTTGATTTTCTGGGAAATAGCATGCTGCTGGGCAAGGGATCTGAATATTATATGGTAGCTAGTGCATATTCTGTATATTTTTTTAGTTATTATATGTATATGATCATAGGAAAATATATAAACATGCATATGAATATGTTGTAAATTAGGTTCAATGTATATGTAGTTACTTATGTTGTAAAATATTGTGTTACAGGATAATATATACAGGGTTACATATTGTGTGAACTGTTTGTGAATTGCTTATAGTAAATTAATGATTATGGTTGTGTTCTGTTGTCTGATTCAAAATTATTTTGGATAAAAAGATAAAAGACAGCGCTTTATAAAAAAAATGCCATAAAAAGCTAAAAAGCGCTTTTCAAATATATATAGGGCTTTAAAAAAAAATACACATTTTACAGCGCGTTTTCGAAAAAGCGCTGTAAAATGTGCATTGGATGTACCTTTTTACAGCGCTTTTTACAAAAAGCGCTGTAAAAGGTACACCAAAATATGAATTATGGGTATGCCTATTACAGCGCTTTTTACAAAAAGCGCTGTAAAAAGGTACACCAAAAATATGAATTATGGGTATGCCTATTACAGTGCTTTTTTAAAAAAAGCGCTGTAAAAAGGTACACCAAAAATATGAATTATAGGTATGCCTATTACAGCGTTTTTTAAAAAAAGCGTTGTAAAAGGTGCATAACAAGCACACGTTATATTTACATGATTTATAGGGCTTTTTTAAAAGCGTTGTTGTATCTTTTACAGCGCTCGATTCCACAGCGCTTTTTTTTTTTTTGAAAAAACGCTGTAAAAGGCTTAAAAAAAGCACCGTAAAAACCTATTTTTGGCGTAGTGTTTGGTGGTGCTTTGTGAAGGTTCCAACCACCCCAAATGAATGCCAATAACTGCCATTTAAAATTGATGCATTTTAAAGTATAAATATCTTACTAACCTTTTTTTATTTTATTTAGTTTTTATCATATGGTTTGTTATATGTGTTCTTTGTACATGTTCACTTAACATGTGACGTACGTTGTAATGTTCTTTGTAACTGTTGTCATAAATAAAATAATGCTTTTGAAAAATAAAACAATGTTATAACTTTGATCTAATTAATGAAAGTGGTAAATGCTATTTTAAAATGTTTTTTATATTATTTTAAAATGTTGGTTATTTCATTTTAAATGATAGTAAAATGTTGTCATTTTTATTTTAGTTAATTTCTTATTATGGTTTATTATGTTCTTTAGATGTGTTCCCTTAACATGTAGTTCGTCACAATGTTATATATATTTAGAATTGGTAAATGTTGTCACCATCAAAGTATTGCTTTTAAAAAATAAAAAAAGTTAACAATATCGATCTATTAATTGTCTGTATGTGTGGATCATAGTTTGATGTATCATATGAATTTTTCAAAAATGAAAGTTCATGTTGTGCACAAAAGGTTGAAGAGATTATTAATTTTGTAAAAGAGCAACCCCTTGACAAAAGACACATGGGAATTATACGTTCATCTGATTTTGATGAAAGTAGACATTTTCAAAGTGAAGAAACGATAAATTTCATTTATGTAATGATGGATTCATGTCTAACTATTGGATTTGGACTAATCGTTCTGAAAATTAAGGCTTCGATAACGCCTAGTATACATGTGGAAGAGAATAACGAAGTCATTCAACCATTTGCATACTAGGTGTATAGTATTATAATTATCAACAATTTGAGTTGATGAATGATATGATTTCGAATGTTCTAAGGGTTTATGTGTATTTCAATGATAATCAAGATGACGACACTAATAGACTTCCAAATGAAAAGTCCAAAGATTTTATTTGAAATGTACAAATAAACCAATAGTTTAAAGGATTTCCAAACTCAAAGGTATCGATATATGTAAAACTTATATGTTTAAAGCTTCAATCTCATGTTCTTGATTTAGCTTTAGATTTTATGAATAAAATGATGTTGGATGCAACACCCAATATAAATGGTTTGCCAAAAAGTTATTACAATGATAAACAGTTAGTTTCGAAGTTAGGATTATATATCAAGAGGAATGATTGTTGTAATAATGGTTGCATGTTTTACAATGACAACAAATTTCATATAAATGATGGTAATCTAGTTGAATGTAAGTTTTTTCAACACCCAAAGTATCGTCAAAGAAATAACTCTAGGACAAAAGGGGAAAAAACAATTCAAAGAAAGACAATATTCTATTTACAAATTGTATCAAGACTATAAATTTAAGGATGTTTGCATTGATGCAAACTATAGAAAAAATGACATTATGAAAATAGAAAAAATTCAAGTGAGGTGAGACACTCATTTGGTGGCGAGGCATCGAAGTCCTTTATTCAAGTGCATTATAATCTATTATCTATTATAATTAATTAAAATAGAAACCCAAATTTTATTTGCGAGAACTCATTTTTATCTACGTCGCACTCTCTAATATTTATCAACTCACATAAATTCTGATTCCAATGTACACTATTTTTTTCATCTTCTACTTCCATTCTATTTTGTTTCTGCAATATGTAACTCTAACATTTTCACTTGTCCATCCAAGTACAATTATTCCATATATTATGCAATTTCAGCTTTAATTTATCACTCAATGACTCATCAATAGACTTAAAGACTCTAATTACTCATAAAAACTTTCATTTCAATAACTCATACAAAAAAGAATAAATCATCCAATATCTTGAAAGCATCACAATACATGATCAACTACATACACATGTAAAGATCTATCTTATATTTTTCAACCACTCTCTTGCACATTCTCAATTCAAGCAACGATAACGTTATTATAAAATGCAACCAAGCTACATATATTTGTGTGATACATTCTCAGTTTATAGATACTTCAATAATGTTGTTCCAACGTTGTCATTTATTGTTCGATATCATATATAAACTAGTGTGTAACCCATGCGTCACACAGGTAGAAATTACTATTTTGATAAATATATTTGTTATATTGGTTTATATAATATAACAATTTGAATTAGCATTGACATTCAAGATATAATTTTATTGGCATTGACATTAAAGACATAATTTCAATTTTATCATCAATTCAATTGCATACAAAATAAAAATAACTTACAATAAAAAAATCTAAACTAAAAAAGAATGTCAACTACATGTTTACAAATTATTGAAAATATTTGTACACAACCTTTTCAGTGTAGGTACATGGTTTTCTTTGTTCATCTAAAATAACAATTTTCAATCCTTCCATACACTTTACTTGTGAAATAGCGACTCACTATGAGTAAATACATGTCGCTCTAAATATAAACCAACTTGAGAAAAAGATCGACCTTGATTCTTATTTATGGTCATTGCAAAATACAAAGACAATGAAAATGGTCTTCTAGAATTTAAATGGGAATGTTGGATCAGATGGAACCAAATTCTCAATAGTATATAAATCTTATCATCGATGTTTTTTCTCGTGATCAGAGTTGCTCCAATAATATTTATACACAGTTCATTTATGAACAATCTTGTTCCATTAGAACACCAAGCTTGATCAATGTTCCTCAAAAGCATGATTGGAACACCAATCTTTAATTTAATCGGTGATTTAAAATTCCTGAACATTTTATGTCATTCAAAAATTCAAGTGTGAACCAATCTCCCTGCACAACACAATTTTTATCATAAAGGACAGTTGAGTCTAAACTAATATTATCATTAACGATATCTACAGTATCATGAGTTGGAGCAAGTATTGCCATCTCTTCATAGTATTTCAAATTGTTCATATTATGTAAAAGCATTGGATATGTCAACTCATATTATAAAGTTAGTATTTCAATAAATAAAATTGAATAAGTTAGTTGGTAGTACTTCTAGTTTACTTTTAACCTTACTTGAGGTTGAAAAAAAGAATTTCAAAGTTGAATAAAAGCTTAGTACAATTCATTGCATTTTGAGGTTGGCTTTTACCATTAAACACCTTTACTTTTAGAAATTGAACAAGTACAACCACATTTTTATTATAACCGAATTGCAAATATGCGTTCAGTTCATCAACATAGGATCCAAACAATGCACATTCAATCCTTATACTACATAAAGAAAATAAAATTAGTAAATAATTAATAGAAAAAGTTATTAAATACTGAAAAAATTTATATAATATAAAAAGTTTCATCTATCTGACTTTAACTCAATAACCTTATATTTTATATTGACACAATTCCTAAAATAATAATGATTAAAGTGTGAATAGCTAAAATAAAATAACAATAGCAAATTGAAATAAATTTACCATTCAATTAATTCACGTTAACATTTCAAATTTATGAGAATGAAATGAATGAGTAGGAGGAGGCCATGACCAAACAGTTTTTAATTCTAGGATCATTGTACCATTTTGCAAACATGCATTTAGTTCATCAACATAGGATCCAAACAGTGCACATTCCATCCTTATACTACATAAAGAAAATAAAATTAGTTAATAAATAATAGAGAAAGTTATTAAATACTGGAAAAATGTATATAATATAAAAAGCTTCACCTATTGACTAAAATAATAATGATTAAATTGTGAATAACTAAAATAAAATAAAAAGATATATTGAAATAAATTTACCAATCATATAATTCATGTCAATATTTTGAATTTCTAGAAATGAAATGAATGAGTACAGAGAGGTTTTGACCAAAATGGGTTGTAATTCTTGGACCATTGTACTATTTTGCAAATTCAATTTGAATTGATGTTCAGTTGTTCTGTATGCTCCAGAGTTAGACCCAACAACTTTTCCCTCACAAATATTAGTCTCAAATCGAGAAATAAGAGTTTTTTGCACTATTGCTTGAATTTTATCAACCTAAAAATATGAAACACAAATTTGTTAAATTAATAACATAAATAAGTTTGTGTATAATTTAAAAGTTTAAATTTATAGAAGAAAGAATTAAACCTTGTCATCCATCAATATCATTTTCATCGCACAAAATTTATGTTTCATTAATACCATTCCATCGAATAAAACTTATGTTTGACATTTCGATTAGACAGAAATCAGAGTTGTAGAACTCTAACAACTAAATTTTATGACTCATTTTTTGGAGAAATTTAAGCAACAAAATTTGGTTTTTTTTTTTCTCTTAAGACAACGGAAAGATAAATAACTGTGTAAAAATAAGATAATATGAATTATATTTATAAGGGATGCATCGAAGATGGGATATTATTGAGGAGAGACAGTTAACATAACGTTGAATTAAGAAGAAAAGTGGCACTAAAAGAATTCGTAAAATAAAATAAAATTTTTAATTAAATTAATTTGAAGCCGTGGTAGATAAAATAGCGTTTAAAAAATCATTACTTTTAAAAAAATATTTGTCAAATCGTTGCATAATTGATTGTATTTTATTTTTAATTCATTATTCTTATTTTTTAATTGGTCACTAAATTCTCAACGGACGCATGATGTAATGAAAGTTTTGTTTTTTTCTTAAAAAAAACATATGAAAAATGAGGTAGTTATTTCTATTAACTATTACTTTCAAAAAAACGGTCAAGTAGTGGTGGTGTAATTGATTGTATTTTATTTTTAATTTCTTTTTCTTTTTTTTTTAATTAGCCACTAAATTCTCAACGGATTATGTCAAATCGTGATGTATGGTGATGTAATGGAAGGTTTTTTTTTCTTAAAAAAGAATATGCACAATAAGGTGGTTATTTCTATTAATAGAAACTTCATATTTGTCTAGCACTCTATTTAGTTGACACGTGTCAAACTTGTCAAAGAATCATGTTTGCTTTATTATATTGTATAGATATTATTGCATAAGAGGTGAATTTTTTCTCTATAATGTTAAATGCATCTCTCATAGCATTTTTTGTATATTTAAAAAAACACAAACTAAGGAATTTTTTTTTTAATAATATAAAATATATGAAAATGAATAACTTCTAGCTATTCCACTATTTACTCGAAACTTTCTATACCTTAAATATACATAAACTTTTCTTGCCTATAATTTTTTGCAACTCACTCTTGAAGTTTCTTGACGAAACAATAGTTAAAGTAATTGAAATTGTTTTTCATCTAAAATACCATAACTATAGAATTCCGTTACATTTTGTATTGAATTTTTATTTGGCTTGACAATTTTGTGCAACTAACATTTTTATTATGTAAAAAACATTGTTATTAAGGTTTTTGAACCTTAAGAAATTTCTCTTTGGCTTTGTAGTGTTACTTCCATATATATCACTTATATTTACACATGTGAAGAATTATTTCAATATTTTGAATCTTATTATGAATATTGTTTTTAACAAAATACCACTCATAAATGAATGTTATAATAAACAGTATGATACTTAACATCATTTAGTGCATGTTTAGATTGAAAGTGATATTGATAAAATTAAGATGAGCATATAAAATTAAAAATATTAAAAAGTACATAAATTTATAAATCTAATGTTTCAAAACTAATATAAATTATATATAATGAATAATATATTATAGTTAAAAGTACAACTTTAACAATAAAGAAATGTATAATTATTAGAATGAACACTTCAATGAAACCAAAAAGCTAATCAATTCCACATTTAGAAAATATTAAAGACAAGAATTGCATCTCTACAGTTGTAAAATTTGATGAGTAGTCTCATATTTTAATATACTTTGCATGAATTATATTAGTCAACAATGTTTTACGTTTTCCTTTGTACTAAAGCAAACTTAGCTTATATATAATTATTTAAAAATATATTTACCTATAGTTTCATAAACAATTGAGTATATTTTACTATGAAACAAAAATAACATTACTTTTAAATTATATATTATTGTTATTTTATACTCGTTAATATATTAAATTCTATCACGCAATGCTCATGTTAGCATCTAGTTTTACATTAGATTCACAAAGTGTTTGACTTGGATATACATCATCTACTCCTTATTCTTTTGGGTCAATTATTGTTACACCATGCAATTTTCCTCTTGATATATGTATTTTTGAACCTTACATGTTCATGGTTGTTTTAATATCAGACCCATCTAATCCTACAACTAGTATTGATATTTATTTACATCTTTTGATTGACTATTTGAACAGGCTTTAGAGTGGTGTCTTGACATATAATATTGTTCAAAAACATAATTTAATGATGAGAACAACTTATATGGGACCATTAAGGATTTTCCTCGTTATGAGATGTTGTCAAATTGAGGCAAAATTCCTTAATTAGATGTTTAATGATAATAAATTTTAATTAGATAAAGATTTTATTAATTCTGATTCTATTAAGCAATCTAATACTTGCTCTTGAGTTTATTAGCCATGAGACATTTTTAATGAAACTTAAACAACTTTTTGAAATGTATGCATATACAAGCATGATCATCATCCTCAAAATTGAAGGCGTTCTTCATCAATTTCATCAATTGAAGAACAAATGATAATCGTTGATGACAATTAGAAGAATATTATTTTCAATTTTCAAAAAAAAAAAAACGAAAAGAATTTGGTCCATAGTATTAAAGAACATTCTCTCATATGACACAAAGAACAAAAGGAATATTGTGAAAAGGACAAACTAACATTGTTCACGTGGACAAAAATAAATTCACACTTTATGAAGATTTGATTATGTTTCTCCGCCATACTATTGTATTGTCATCGGAGTTGAGAACATTCAATCATGATGACGTTGAGAAGAGAATATTATGCATTGCAAGTACAAAGGACATCACATTGCAAGCTTTACATTCTACTTTACATCTCATTACATGTTGTCACAAGCTCTCAAGAGAATCATCGATCTCCTTTATCATGTTCATAAAAAGGAGGATGTATTCATGCAAGCAAAGGATGATCATCAACATTCTCAAAGAAGAGGATGATTGCTCAAAATAAAGATGACGCTTACCCAAATTGTAAAGGACGTTCAAGCAACATAAAGTTGCAATTTACAAGAAAGGGGGTTTGAATTGTAAATTTACGTATTTAAAATTTCTTGAAAAAATTAACTAAAGATTGATGATAGTTGTAAAAAGCAAAAAACGGAGAAAGTTCTTGATTCTGAAATCAGAAAATGGAGAACGTTATTGGTTAGTTGAAATTAATAGTTTTAGCTTATCTATTTAAATTAATAATTGAAAGACTAAAAGTAAATAGATAAGAGAAGAGATATAACACAGATATATCCTGGTTCACCCAATATGGGTTACGTCCAATCCTCACAAATGTGAGATTTTCCACTGAGTGTTCAAAGCAAGAATGTTATTTGTTTTCGCACAACCTTTGCAGACCAGTCTTCATCTTGTTACAACTTACTACCTTTCAACTTAGAAAGGATTTCCATATATCTACCTTTCAATCTTTAGAAAGGATTTACACACTACCTTTCACACACATAAAAGTATTTTTACAAAAGCTTCTCAAGCTATTTCAATACAATAGTCTTGAGTTTACAAAGGGATGATTTAGAGGGTATGACATAATCTGAAAATGCTCAACTTGTGTTTGAGAATGGATTATGATTTTGGAACTCAACAGTGATTGAAACCATAGCCAATTGAGAGCTTAATTGAAAGATGTTTGACAATCTTAAAGAATTTCGAATATGATTACAAATGAAGAATTGCTTGCTTTCTTGAGTTATGATATTTCCTTCATCTTGAAGTATCTTTTATTGACTTCAAGAGAGCTTATGACATCTCATTTGTCCGTTGTGAGTTGTGTGACACCCTAAATCCCAAAATAATATATATAATAATTAGTATGATATTCCTATAAAATTTGCAGCGGATAAATAAAAATATATTTCTAAGAAAATAAAAACTTTATATTTAATTTATGATATCAAGTTTCTAAAAAATAAAAATAAAAATAAAAATACTTAAAACTTATTTTATACAATAAAATAGTGCAATTTCGATAAGCTTGATTTAAGTATCATTACTTAATTTAATTCTAAAGACTTACTAGTACTTCTAAGGTTTTCATACAAAAATCCGATTCAAATTAAATAAGTAAAATACAAATTAAAACCCTTATTCCTAATATCACCTATAAGAGCGGGGTTCCTCCCAAACTTGAACTTCAAGACTCATTAACCTGTAATAACTGCGATTTTGCAAACACAGGGCCCAACCAGTCAAACACAAACAACGAAGGAGGTGAGTTTCGAAATCATGATGGCAGTATAATACAAGTAAGAAGAACACACAAACAATCATAATAGGACCGTATCATTACACAAATATTCCATCAAGGAAATATCACAATCAAAGGTCAAAATCACTCAAGGAAAATCAATAGATTTCAATGTAACATCAAATTTTCTAAGAGAAATTATCACCACACACAATACATTTTAATAACAACAAAACAATTACAATAAAATGCAATGCTATGTATGAGCTTAGACTCTACTTCACAATGTTGTACCATTCTAACTCTGAAGTACTTGGTTAGGAGGCTTGATACTATGCCACCATCCCAGTGGACGAACAATTCAAATTGGCCATGTCCTCATAGATCCCCTCAACTCAACCTGAGACACATATACGTGACAGTCGAGGTAAACGTGTGTTGCGTGGTAGCTCCCAACATTTGGAGTGCTACCTCCAAGTCACCTAAGAACTCCCCACCCGAATACCTCCAAGGTCTAACAATCTTGCCTTAAGGCTCGACAACAGACCGCCACGATCAGACTCATTCAGTTGTACTTCCCCGGAATCACTAGGCTTGTTAGGCCCTACCTATATGATAAAAAAATAATCTTCACTTCACAATTTCTCAATATTTATTTTCTCACCTCCTTGGCCTATGATACTCCATTAAGTCCGTCATCTCAAATACAAATTGAAATCACAATTATTTCACCAACTATGGGGTTACTTCAATATTCTCATCACAAATTCACAACGTCACTATTATTAATAATATCTCATCACATAAACTCATCACAAATTTATAGAATCACTATCATCAAACATACATCATCACATATGCTTATCACAAATTTATAACATCGTTATAATTAATTATAGATCATCATAATCACATAAACGTATCAAAATAAATTCACTTTTTATTATCACATCACATAAACACGTCTAATCAGACATATACATAAAATTCATTCAACATCTAATATCACAATAATATCAAGTAACACACATTTAAAAAAAATTAATCAAACATAACAATAATATTCAATACCACACATTTAACGAGATTAAATCAATCAACACCTTATAAATATTTCTATTCCATATTTGAATCTCACAATTCCCATATTTTAACATTAATTAATTTATCACCCAAAGGGCAATTGCTGTACGTAGCGAGCTCCGAATGAATCATTGAGAAATACGGTTTTCCCGTTCATCTCAAATTATACAAATTATATTATACTGATGAATTCAAACGCTCTCTCACCCCTTACCTTATTTTGATGCTTTCCCACACGAATACAATTCCACGAGCAAACAATCTTTGTTCATTGACTCTTTGCCCTTCAATCAATCATAAATCAAAAACTTAATCAGTGGATAATATAGCCACTTTTCACATGGTCGTTTTGGCGTTGATTTCACTCAAATCGGACTTACAATGAAGAATAACGACACAAATTAACGAATTTCAAATTTGGGTGAAAATGAAGAAAATTTTCTGGAACAGTCATTGATCACCAGTGTCAAATGATAGGTTGTTGTTGGTTTGCTCATGCTCTTAGACGGCTGGCAGAAGCTCTCTCTCTGATTTCTTTTATTTTAATTAATTATGAAAATTAGGGATTAGGGTCAATCCCATTAGTCTTCTTTTATGTTTTACTATTATTATTTTTATTTTATTTTTTTTAAATACAATTTCGTTAATAAAACATTATTAATATTTCAAAATTAATATTTTATAAATAAAAATAATTAATCTTTTAAAATACATTAATAATTAAAAATCTCATATTTAAAATAATTCCTATAATAATATTTATTTATTTCAAATGCTTAAATTAAAATATTACCATTATTAAAGAATAGTCCAAATTATAAAATAAATAAATATATCATCAATACTTTATATTAATTATTAAATCTTAATAAATATTTATAAAATCACAATGTCATAACAAGTATATAAAAATAAAGTAAAATAAAAAATATTTATAAATATCTATAAAAAAATAACTAAAAATAGAAAATAGTTATAAATAATTGAAATATAACTATGTGCATACTTAACATCAGTCAAGCGTACTTAAAAGTATTACATTATGTATATACACGTAAAATCGTATAAAATATTTTTCTTTAAAATATATATATTACACTAAAATACTATTATTTTTTAAAAATATATCAAATAATAAAATATAATATTTATTATTTATATCACTCATGTAATCTAAGATTTATAAAACTAGTATATCATAGAAATCACCTATATAACAAAAATTAGTCAAAAAATTTATTATCAAATATTCTAAAATAATTTTAATATTAAATTAATTATTTAAAATCATACTTAACTAATAAAATAGTTTAATATAAAATTTAAGGCGTTACAAGTTGTCAAGCGGTCATATGGCAGTGAGTAGATAAGATCAATTATAAAGCAAGAATGTTCTGGGATTTGGGCAGCCTTGGTTTTTGAAAATCAAGAACGATCTTCGTTCTTGCTTTGTGGTAAATGACTTTTGACTTGAACTTGACATATGTGTGAAGTGTTATTCATGTTTTGCAACACATGTACAAACTGTTAAAAATTGCACGATTGTTTTGTCCAAACTTATCAATATTTATGCTTTAACTTGTCCAAACTTGTCAAAATTGCACGATTGTTTGCTTTAACTTTTTTAATGACGTATGAATTATAGTTTTTGC
>JBBPBS010000206.1:2623915-2637121 GCA_037974835.1 Cicer judaicum
TGGAAGATCTTCTCATGAGTGGACAACGGCTACAACATCCCTTATATTTTATAGTGATAAGTTACTAAAATATCCCATAAATCTTTAGGGTTTTGAGAATCTAACATCGCCCATCTCATTTTCTCATCTCTCCCCCTCTTCTCGCCATCCTCTTCTTAGATTCCTCTCTCACTCTTCTCTTGGACTCTCCCTCTCAATTGCAACGGTCAAACGTTGTTGCTTCTTATATTTTTCAAGTTCGTAATCTTTTCATCTTCTACTTAAGTAATTTTTCTCGATAAATAGAGTAAAAAACCAAATGTTAGTGGTTCTTGTCAGCAATAATCTTCTTCTTATCTTTACCACAATGTGAATGAGATTATTCAATGGTTCTTAACTCACGGCTAAATTTTTGATATCATATAAGAAATTACGCGATTGAAGAGATAAACAAGAAATGAGGTAGACATTCATTAGAATTTATATTGATAAAATATAATAAAATTAATACAATAAGCGCTATATACAGATAAACTATCTAATATCCAATGATAAGTTAACTAAGATTGAACAAACAAACTTTAACATGTTAATGGTTGATATATGATATGGTGTGATATTATTTTTTAATTGTAAATTGTTTTAGTTAATTTTTGAACTGTTTTAATTAATTTGTGTATTTTTTTTAGGAGTGACACCATATTAAAACATAAAAAAAATGATGTATTTTTCAATAAGAAAGTTTTCGACAAAGATGAAAATTGAAAAGCTTCAACATTGACACTTGAAAAGCATTCTTCTAGTGATCAAACAGTTCAACCAGATGAATAGCCTTGTAAGATTCAAAAAATTACAATTAAAGTTTAATGTCAATTGTTTAGAACGTAACTCGGGAAAGCATCACCAAATTTGAAAATATTGGTAAATCAAATAGATGAAGTTCAAATAGCTTATCTTAATTGGGGTCCCTATCCATGTGTAGTTGAAAAATATCTCCTAATTGGAAACAAGCATCCAAGACGATGTCAAGCATCTTGGTTCATAATGTTTCCTTTAGGACTATTGTACTCTCCGACTAATGATGTTGTTTATTGTTTGTTTTGCTACTTATTCAATACAAAATCAATGTTTTGTGCAAAATCCATCATTGTCTCTCCCGTACTCACGACAACCTCCTCAAGTTCAAGAGCTGGCTCCACCGCAATTAGACGCAAACATGACGCACCTTCGACGTACTACTCAATACTCATGTACTTGATGTCGACGATTTTCAAAGCTTCGTGTTGCCAATTAATTTTGATCTACTTTTGTCGGCTAATCCACCAAATGATCATGATGGAGGAAATGGATCTAAAGATGGAAGTTATCATGATTGATGTTTTAGTTTGGATAATCTTTTTATTTTTGGTCTATATGGATATTTTAAACATTATTGCTTCAATGACAATTGTGGTTTAAATGATTTAATTTATGAACTATTATTATTATTATTATTATTATTATTAATATTTTATACTTTTATAACTTTTTAAATATTATCATATATATATATATATATATATATTTTATTTAAAAAAATTAAAATTAACCTATTGATGGCAGTCTCATCCAATACAAATAAGATTTTTCTTTTATTGACACTACCATTTTAATAACCTAAATGACAAGAGAGGTGTGGCAGCTAGTACCCCACGGATTTGTGGCAATCTAGACTCTAACAAATGGTATTTCATATTATAAAAGCATTTGAGATAATTTGAACCCTCACAAATGTTTGTGATCAACTCGTATGTAAGGGATCCAAGCCGCAAATGGCTGCCAAAAATGGGTGTTTTGCGGCTCTATTTGCAGGCTTGAAAAACTTTTAGCCGTCACAAACGACAAATGACTTGTTTTCTTGTATTGAGAGTTTCATAACATATTAAAATGACATCTAGCAGTTGTGCATTTCATCATGGTTTGGATTTATATTAAAATGCAGGCTTGAAAAACATTTAGCCGTCACAAACGACAAATGACTTGTTTTCTTGTATTGAGAGTTTCATAACATATTAAAATGACATCTAGCAGCTGTGCATTTCATCATGGTTTGGATTTATATTAAAATTCAGGCTTGAAAAACATTTAGCCGTCACAAACGACAAATGACTTGTTTTCTTGTATTGAGAGTTTCATAACATATTGAAATGACATCTAGCAGCTGTGCATTTCATCATGGTTTGGATTTATATTGGTGAGGAGAATCATATCATAGTTGCAGAGAAGTTGTGTAGCTTGGTTTTTTGTTTTGAAAATTCTCACTCAATTGTGTAAGGTTGTATCATATACGCAGAATTTTGAATTCCATATTTAAAATGGCTAAGCTTTGTATTGGAAATTTATTGCCATTTACTGGCATAGACATCTCTATATGCTTGCTATTGTATTTTTTGCTTATACTTTGTACCTTTCGTTTCAGTTTTGCATCTTGTTTATGGTTCATTATTTTCAACACAGCTTGTGCTTGTTGACTAAAAACAATTTTGGCTTAATTGCAGTTTTGGTCCTCCTATTTTAGCTTAATCACGAAAATAGTCTCTCAATTTTTTTTCTTCCTAGTTTTGGTCTTTAAACATAATTTTAGTATAAAACTTGACAAAATGTCATGTTTTTTAAACCACACCATTTATGATTATAGATTTCAAATACAATTGTTGCACTACGAAATCTAGAGACATAATGTTACTTAAATAAATGTAAAAATAAAATGAAATTTCATGTTTTGGACAAAAATTATATTTTAGGGACCAAAACTGGAGAAAAATAAAATGAATGACTACTTTCGCAATTCAGCTAAAACAAAAAGACTAAAACTACAATTAAGTCATACATTTGATGGACTTAAACAAGAAATTTATGAACTAAAACTGAAAAACAATTACACCACTTCAACCTAAAAATCAATCTATCTCCTGCTAGCTTCTACAACCAAGCCATTCATTAGCGCTATTTGCTAATGAATATAAACTTGAAACAGTATATCACAAATTATCCAAAAAATATAAATAGTAAAAAGTACCACACCATTACACGTGTTCGATGGCATTCCACAAATTAATGGTCAAAACAGCAATCAGTTGTATGATAATATGACTGCCAAATATAAATCTTATCATAATCTAAATAGAGACAGTAATAAAAAAAACAGTATATATATTAAGCTAACCCTTATAGAATAGGATCCCAAAATATAATACAGATCTTCTTGCCTTTGTCATGTTATCAATCAAAATTACAAATGACCCGTCTCACTTTTCCGGCACGAGTTGATGAACCAGTTAGTAAAAAATACTGCAAACTCTCTGGACAGAAGCAAGAATATCACTAAGTTGCTGAAGACTTGTTGCAATGAGCAAATCAATTAAGTGGCCTGAGGTCATTCAAAACTATTTCTCGTGTTTTTCAAAGAATCAATCACTCTGAACATTAAACCTTCACTCTGAACATTAAATCTTCGATCTTCTAAATTCAAACCATATCTCATAGTGATTGAATAGCAAACTATCATGTGTATGCTTCCCGAGAAACTCAAGCCCCAAACTCTTAAGCCTCTTGGTGCATTCCTCTCCTCCCAACCTTGAACAGAACTTTATGTTGTGCGATACAAAGATTCGTCCATCGTATGGTTTCAATTTAGACGCTAATCTTTCCATTCCAATCCATACGAGTTTACCAGGCATGTGAAGGTAAATTAAATCGTACGTAACACCGGAACCAAACTTACTGAAATCCATGTCTTCCCCCTTAACGATCAATGGTCGTTTATGTAACAGACCTTGAGCAGGAAGTTCATACCTAAATGCAGCCATCAGAGAGAGCTCGTCCCTTTCAAGACAGTGAAAGTGTTCCGGGTTTAAGTATTGAATGAAATGCGAGCCAACTCGAAGTGTGCCGCAGCCTATCTCCAGTACCTGTGAGTCTGGTCTGAGCTGAATGGCTTGAGAAAGAAACTCAAACACATCCCTTCCACCTGCCCATGGTTCGCTGTAGTTGCTATGGTGCTCTTCAACTAGAAGTTCCCCGGGGCATGGAAAGGCTGTGTGATTATTGGATTCAGGTTCCTCATAGTGTGATATGCCCTTAAATCTGCATTTGGTGTGATATAATTTAATCAGGAAGTCCAGTACGGAAATCATAAATTCGTGATCAAACAAAATAAAATTAGAAATTTCAACAATTGCTTCAAAAGTATGATTTTGATTTGACTCCTAAAATGAGAAGCGAACTTAAAGGATAAAGTGGGGAGTTATATCTGTTGATAATAAAATAAATGGCTAAAATTTTAACTCCATAGAATTTACACATGTACATATATTTTATTACATTTTCAACAGTTGAATTTTCAATTAACTGCAATCTATCCTCAAACGTGCATCCTGTCAATTTAGAGGAGCCAAATCTTTTATTTAGAATGAATCTTGTGGAGAAGATACAGACAAGGACAGTGGACAAAAAGACATCATAATGCAAGACCAGTAGTATAACCTTCTGTAGTTAATTAGTTTTTTCATTAGGAAAAAAGTGTGCTTGAAGCTAAAAGAAAATTTGAGTATGAACTGTTATGTATGGTTTTTGACTTGAAAACTTTTGCACTTATTCACAACCAAACAGATCAGTAATGCGAGGATCAGAAAGAGATAAACCACAAATTAAAAACTGAGAAACATGCCAAAATTTAAAGGATTCACCGACAATGTTTAATATACATTTTCACAGAGAGAGTGACATAAAGTGAACAAACTTAATCTTGAAGCATAACATCATGTATCCAAGACTCAGAGAGACCGAAAAAAGAAAAGCATAGAAATATCCACCACTCCAATTTCCACTTTAGACATTCTCTTTGCAACTCTCACTTTTGCTGACTCCTTCAAAATTTCAGTGCCACCTTACTATACGCGTGTTAATTTATTTTCCTACATTGGTTAATATACAAAGTCCAACTTATAAGAACCAATTCTCGCATCTCCCACTATGTACTCTCTCTACCAAACAAAACAACGTCCAATTAGTGTTGTCAATTGGAGATCGCGGAAAATAACAATTTGTTCAAATTTTGCTACACTACAGTGCTATAACACCACTATAGCCACTATTTGACAACACTTCGTACTTAATAACATATCCCAAAACATAAGCAGTTTGTTCAAATTCTGCCACGCTATAACGCCATTATAGCCACTATTTGACAATACTACTTCCAATGCAATCTAGAAATGGCAAGATTTTCAGATATTCTTATTTAAAGAGTAAAGACTCTAATAAAACAAAGGGGATTAAAATGTTGTATCACAAAACAGATACATACTTTTCCAAACACACACACAAATGCATAAAACAAATTGAGAAGGTTCTTACTATCTAAGATCCTCAAGTTGTTGAGCCCTAGTACGAGGGTTAATACCCTTACGGAGCACATTTTCTTGCATATGAATCCCATTTGCTTGTATTTGATCTTTCACCCACTCAACATCCTCCTTCCTTGTTGCTAACAAACCATTACTTTTACTAGACTTAGACGAATCAATATCAACCTCCTAGCATCATTGGCAAGTGTGGCTGAAATTTGTGAAGGGCATGAGCAAGAAGAGAGAGAGGACAATAGAAAGAATAGAAAAACAGCAGCCACTGAAACAGTGAGAACCAGAACAGGTACTGTCATGACTACGCCCTTTGACATAGCCCGAGAAACTAAAATTGCCACCAATGACTCACTACACCTCTTAATATAACCCTGTGAAACTAGCAGAAACAACCAAATCAACACTAAGCAGACATATCATTTCTCTTGTAGACTTAAATAATCTTAATAATTAGTGAACAATAATACTTACTGAACCACAAACAATGCTACAAAAATCCTAATTGAACGGCATCAAAATTTTCCTTTTCTTTATTCTTTTCTGAAAGAGTGTAATATCATCTATAACATCTACGTAACACCGAAACTTCAAATTGAAGACATATCGCACATGTTAACACAACACCGACATATAATTGTTAGACATAAGTCCTTTTTTTGATATTATTGACAAACATACATCTTGTGATAAATCTAACATTTTGAACTGAGAAAAATTTCAGGAACAACAACTCAATCCTACAAACTTGAGACAATAGCTTGGAACTCAAGGAATCAACAAAAGTTGGAATATTTTCTTAGCAAATCGATTAGACAAATCGATTGTGTAAAAGAGTTGTTTGAAAATGTATAGTCTGTGAGTAAGCAATCGATTAGGCAAATCGACTGACACAATTACTGAAAATTATTTGTGCAAGTCAGTAGCAAGACGTTCAAGCTAATCGATTTGGCAAATCGATTGTTCACCACAAAGACTAAACTGTTTGTTTTAAATCGATTGACATAATCGATTGTGCATAGTTACAGAGCCAAACCATTTATTCAAATTGATTAGGCAAATCGATTTCGAATATTAGATTTCAAAATAAACTTGGTCTGGGACAAACACAATCGACTGGCACAATCTATTGAAACAAATTACCTGTGTAACAAGTTTGGCATCAATCGATTTGGTAAAGCGATTGAATGACCCAACTAATAAACTGTTCTTCAGACTTAAATCCATAATCAATTAGGCACATCGATTGATCTTAAGCTAACTCTTTGTAATGAACCAAAAGCGATTATGCAAATCGATTGGTTGAAAATCACTAAGTCTCTATAACTAGTGAAATCGATTGGCAAAATCGATTGGTACAAAAGTTTTTAATAACAGAGAAGAATTAGCCTATGGCCAAAATCGATTATGCAAACATTTGAATCGACTAAGCAAATCGATTGTTTTGATCTCGTTGTTGGAACAAAACATCCTAAATCGATTATGCAAATCGATTCAAATATGAACTGTTATTCAAATCTGAAGAATGCATGAAAATAATCGATTAGTTTGTGTAGTTTCAAGATTCGCGAAATCGATTTGGTAAATCGATTGCACCTGTTTTATTCTTTAATGAATCGATTGGACAAATCGATTTATCTGCTATATTTTCTGAATCTATATAAACTACTTTTCAAGTTCTTCTTCATAATAATATCCAATACACTTTGACATTCATAGAATTTTCTAATAGTCACTTTCTCACATTGAAAATAACATTGAACTATACTTTTTCAGACTTGAACCTTATTCATTCATGATCAACAAAGCCTGAAAAAGATTGCAAAGAGAAAGACATTTAGAGAAGAAGCTTGCTTGACAAACTCTGTGTATTTCTGTTTTTAGAACATCTGTAAACAAATTCTGTAATCAAATAACATTGAGAAATCCAGTCTTAACTGGTAATGATCTTTTGTGATTGAGGGATCTCATCAAGAAGACACTTGACTGAAATCTTGGAAGAGTTTATGGGAGATAAACTCTGGGATTCAGGGAGATAAGAATAGAATAGAAAGAATAGTTTAAGATTGATAGGCGAGGAGCTAGAACATCTGTAAACTGATTCTGAGACATTCTAGTGAAAAGGCTAAGATCGGAGTTGATCTTAGGACTGGACGTAGGCCGTTCAACAACGGCTGAACCAGTATAAAAATTACTGTGTACACTTTTCTTTCCCTTATCTCTTTTTAATTTCTGCTTTGATTATTTGATTGATATTGATTGTATGCGTAAATGAATTTCTTCGTATCTTGACATTACATGAAAGGTTGTCTTAGCATGCTTGTATGTGAATCAATATCTTGAATGATAAATGTATATGCTGCACTCTTCATTTTAACAATAATTGTTATTGTTGATTTTCTTTAAGATTGATCTTTTTGGGACCTTGTTTAATCTTTTGTTTAGTAAATTTCGAATTTATTAAACATTTGTGCATATTGTTAGAATATGCATTATTCTGCATAATTTCTGTCTAACTGAGGTCATACCCCCCCAACAATAATTTCTTCTAATTTTCAGCGGCAAATGCCAACAACTTGTTAAACAACTTAATATGAAAATATAATCTTGTTAAACAACTTAATATGAAAATATAATCTTGGAAGTGATGCATTCAACCCCTTCAAATTTTTAAAATTGATCTTTTCCATACAAGACTTCCCTTTTTATTTGCTTTTTTGATTCCTTAACAAGTGTCCTTAGGGCACTAGTTAACATAACCCTTTTCCAAATTACTAACGGTTTCAATCTATTAGTGCCGGTGTCTTTCCCAATGTGGATGCTTCATAATATAAAACTATAAAACATTGAAATTAAATCAAACCCCTTTCCAAAATGACCCAGTTTGATAATCAAACTGATACGAATAAAAATAGGTTTGGGAATGTATATGTGAGAAGGAATAAAAAGAATGTTAGTTAGTTAGTTTTCTTTTTATGCTTAGCTGTTAGAATGTTAGTTAGTTAGTTTTCTTTTATGCTTAGCTGTCAGAATGTTAGTTAATTAGTTTTCGTTTTATGCTTAGCTGTCATTCTATTAGAAATTTGAGCCAAAACAGATTACTATATATAGCAATCTGTTAGGAGCAGTTATGGCAGTTAGAAAGAAGTAGAATTGGTTGGACTGATTCATAGGGAATCAGGAATTTTCTTCTCTAAGCTTGTAACGTGTTCTTCATTTCGCAATAATACATTCAATTCAGAATCACTTTGATTCTGAATAGCATTCTTCTATTCTATCCCTAATTCCTCTTCTCTGAGTTACCAGTTGCAACACTGGTATCAGAGACACCAATTCTGGTGTCCTGTGATCGGTTGTTTCCGCTGCGATTGCATATGGTTTTGACGAGAAACATGGCTCGTTCTTCGGATGATTGGAATTTAGAGAGAGAAGAAATACGCACGAGGCTTGACCTAAATGAAGCAAGCACGAAGAAAACCGAAGAATTGCTTGTTGCAATCGCAAGCAAATTAGGAGTGCGATCTAATGACGATCATGGTGATGGAGGCAGTGAGATCAGAGATTGTGAATGCATCAGGGAGAAAGGGAAAAATCGTTGGCGGAAATTGGAAATCCCAATTTTTTCCGGTGAGGACGCTTTTGGTTGGACACGCAAGCTAGATCGCTATTTTTCATTGCAAGTGGTCCAGGAAGAAGAGAAAATGCAGGCGATTCTGTTAGCATTGGAAGGAAGAGCTTTAAGCTGGTTTCAATGGTGGGAGAGGTGCAATCCAAATCCTTCATGGGATGCTTTCAAGGTGTCCGTCATAAGGAGATTTCAACCATCAATGATTCAAAATCCTTTTGAATTGTTGCTATCTTTGAAACAGGTTGGTACAGTGGAAGAGTATGTGCAGGGATTTGAGAAGTATGTTGGTGCTCTAAGAGAAATTGATCAAGAATTTGCTAAGGGCATTTTTCTGAATGGATTAAAGGAAGAAATTCAGGTAGAGGTAAGATTCTTTGAACTAAAAAGCCTTACTGATGTTATTCAAAAAGCCCTAATGATAGAGCAGAAAAATACTATTTTGAATAAGAAGGGGAGCACTGACTATTCTAGACCTACTAGCTTTACAAGAAATAATTCTTTCAGCAAGGTGGTAACTATTGATTCTAAGAATACTGCTGATAAAAGAGTTGATAGTCCTGCTAGTGGTAGTGTTGTTAATAGCTCGAGATCAGTAAATATGAATGAAAGAAATAGGAGCAGAGGGGGAGAGTTCAAACACTTAACAGGAGAAGAAATGAGGGAAAAAAGAGAAAAGGGGTTATGTTTCAGGTGTGATGAGCCTTATTCTAGGGAGCATAGATGCAAGAACAAGCAGTTTAAAATGTTAATAGTGGAGGAAGAAGATAGTAGTGAAGAGAAGGATAAAGAGGACTTGGTTTCAAAACAATTTAACGCTCTTCACCTATCCTTATGTTCCATGGCAAGCTTAACTTCATCCAAATCCTGGAAAATTTCAGGGGAGTTATATGGGAAATCTATGATCATTTTAATTGACTGTGGTGCCTCACACAATTTCATATCACAAGAAATTGTCTCTCAATTGCAGCTGAGAGTGGAACCAACACTCACTTACTTGGTAGAGGTGGGAGATGGTCATAAAGTGAGATGTCAAGGAAAGTGTAAGAAGCTAAAACTTGCGATACAAGAGCTGGAAGTAGAACAGGATTTTTATCTGTTTAGCTTGAAAGTGGATATAGTTTTGGGGCTGGATTGGCTAGCCAGTTTGGGGGAAGTGAAGGCTGATTTTGGAAAACTTGAATTATCTTTGAGGAGAGGCAAACAATGGGTCAAAATTGTTGGAGATCCTTCTCTAGCAAAAACTGAATTACAGTTTGGTGCATTTATGCCAGTTCTGAAACAAGAAGGGCATGGATTGTTACTACATTGCATTGAAGAGCCGAATACAAACAAGGAAAGACCTATTTTACCAAAGGAATTATTGGGAGTGTTGCAAGAGTTTGAAGGGGTGTTTCAAGACCCACAAGGATTACCTCCAAAGCGAAAGCATGATCATGCTATTTACTTAAAGGAGAATGCTGAGGTTCCCAATTTGAGACCTTATAAATGTCCACACTATAAGAAGTCAGAAATTGAAAAGTTAGGGGGCGACATGTTACAAGAAGGGGTCATTAGACCTGGTATTATCCCTTATTCCAGTCCTGTGATTTTAGTCAAGAAAAAGGATGGAGGATGGAGGTTTTGTGTAGATTATAGGGCTTTAAACAATGTAACAATTCCAAACAAGTTTCCTATTCCCATTATAGAAGAGCTTCTTGATGAATTGCATGGAGCTAGTGTGTTTTCTAAGCTGGATCTAAAGGTTGGGTATCACCAAATCAGAATGAAAGAGGAAGATGTGGAAAAAACTACATTTAGAACTCATGAAGGCCTCTATGAGTTCTTGGTAATGCCTTTTGGTCTATCAAACGCACCTTCTACATTTCAAGCCTTAATGAATGAGGTATTGAAACCATTTTTAAGGAAATTTGCTTTAGTTTTTTTTGATGACATATTGGTATACAGCCCTGATTTGTCTTCACATGTTTCTCACCTAAAGAAAATACTAGAATTGTTAGCTCAACATTCACTCAAGGCCAATAAGAAAAAATGTAGTTTTGGTCAATTGAGTTTGGAATACCTAGGCCACATAATCTCAGGAGAAGGAGTTTCAGCTGACAAATCTAAGGTTGCAGCTATGCAAAATTGGCCAACTCCAACTGACATTAAAGGACTAAGAGGGTTCTTGGGCTTAACAGGATTTTACAGAAGGTTTGTGAGGGATTATGGAAACTTAGAAAAACCTCTTACTAATTTATTGAAGAAGGATAATTTCCATTGGTCAGAAGAAGCTGTTTCTGCTTTGCAAGCTCTCAAATCTGCCATGATTGACTTACCAATGTTAGCAGTCCTTGATTTTGAGAAGGTGTTTATCATTGAGACTGATGCATCAAGCAAGGGTTTAGGAGCTGTTCTGATGCAAGAATGAAGACCACTAGCATATTGGAGTAAAGGGTTATCTCTTAAAGATCAGTTAAAGTCAGTCTACGAAAGGGAATTAATGGCTTTAGTGCAGGCAGTCCAGAGGTGGAGACATTACATTTTGGGGAGACATTTCATTATTAAGACTGATCAAATAAGTCTTAAATTCTTAACAGAGCAAAGATTATTCACGGATGAACAATTTAAGTGGGCTGTCAAGTTAATTGGATTGGATTTTGAAATCCAATATAAACCTGGAAATGAGAATACTGCTGCTGATGCTCTTTCGAGAAAGAGTATGTATTCAACTATTTCAGTTTTGTCCAATGAAGAAACTGAAGATTGGATATTGGATGTTCGACAGGATTCCAAATGGAAAAAAGTGATGCAAGATTTAGTGGTTGATCCTAATTCACATGCGGGTTTCGAATTGAAGGGAGGATTACTATTGTTTAAAGGAAAATTGGTCATTTCCAAAACATCTAATAGAATCCCTATAATTTTAGCAGAGTGCCATAATACTCCAATGGGGGGACATTCAGGTTTTTTCTGAACTTACAAGCGAATTGCCAGTTTTTTGTTTTGGGAGGGCATGAAAAAAGATATCAAGCAGTATGTAGAAGCATGTGATATATGCCAGAGGAATAAATACTCCACATTAGCTCCAGGGGGTTTATTACAGCCATTACCAATTCCCACTCAGATTTGGATGGACATTTCTATGGATTTCATTGGAGGTCTTCCTCGGATCAAAGGAAAGGATACTATTTTAGTAGTGGTTGACAGGCTTTCTAAGTACTCTCATTTTATTGCTTTGGGCCATCCTTTCTCAGCTAAAGAAGTGGATGTCGTCTTCATCACAGAAGTTGTTAAACTTCATGGCTTCCCATCAACAATTGTCACTGTGTTAGGGATCCTATATTCTTAAGCCAATTTTGGAAAGAATTGTTTAGATTGGCTGGAACTCAATTAAAAATGAGCACCTCTTATCACCCTCAGACTGATGGCCAGACTGAAGTTGTTAATAGGTGTTTGGAGACTTACTTGAGATGTTTTGTGGGACCTAGACCTCGGAAATGGTTAGACTGGCTTGCTTGGGCAGAATTTTGGTATAATACTACTTTCCAAAGTTTAGCAGGAATGACTCCGCTTAGAGCTGTGTATGGGAGAGATCCTCCATTGTTGATAAAAGGGTGTGCGATTCCATCCAAACTTGAAGAGGTCAATCAACTGGTCCAAGCCAGAGATGACATTTTGAAGGAACTCCAGCAGAATCTACTTCATGCCCAGGATCAGATACGAGTTCAAGCTAATAAGCACAAGAGATTGGTGGAATTTTCAGAAGGGGATTGGGTCTATTTGAAATTACAGCCTTACAAACTCAAATCCTTAGCCTCAAGACCCTATGCTAAAATGGCTGCAAGGTTCTATAGTCCTTATCAGGTGCTATCTAAAGTCGGTCCAGTAGCCTATAAACTACTACTACCTTCTCATTCCAAAATTCACCCAGTTTTCCATGTCCCTCTTTTGAAAAAAGCCTTACAGCCCCATCAGCAGCCCCAACCTCCCCCAACCTCTTCCTCCGATGTTGAATGAAGAGTATGAACTCCAAGTAGAACCAGCTGATATAGTAAACTGGCGTGAAGATCAGCAAGGATTAGTGGAAGTTTTGGTCCTTTGGAAGAATCTACCTACTTGTGAAAGTACTTGGGAGAGTGCAGCTAAATTCCAAGAACTATTTCCAACTTTTCCCCTTGAGGACAAGGTCATTCTTTTAGGGGGGGGGGGGGGGGGGGGGGT
>JBBPBS010000206.1:2637371-2697851 GCA_037974835.1 Cicer judaicum
GGGTATTGATACGAATAAAAATAGGTTTGGGAATGTATATGTGAGAAGGAATAAAAAGAATGTTAGTTAGTTAGTTTTCTTTTTATGCTTAGCTGTCATTCTATTAGAAATTGGAGCCAAAACAGATTACTATATATAGCAATCTGTTAGGAGCAGTTATGGCAGTTAGAAAGAAGTAGAATTGGTTGGACTGATTCATAAGGAATCAGGAATTTTCTTCTCTAAGCTTGTAACATGTTCTTCATTACGCAATAATACATTCAATTCAGAATCACTTTGATTTTGAATAGCATTCTTCTATTCTATCCCTAATTCCTCTTCTCTGAGTTACCAGTTGTAACACAAACCAAGGAGCAAGAAAATGTATATTAGAAAGTGAAGTAAAACAAATTAGCCAGTTGGATAATCAAAGCAAGAAAATGAAGTAAAAAAAAATGGGACGAAAAAACAAAACCTTTAACACAATTACTGAGTGAAAACCCCCAAAAACTGCAGGAACCTAGACAAAATTCAATTCAACCTACAACTTGAGCACAAATCATGAAATAGGATAGGAACAAAAATACTCTGAATAGATAAATGACAGTAACTTGCATATTGTGTATTCAGAGAAAAATGGCACTAATGCATTTCAATTAATCAGACACACACAAAAAAGCAAGAGCATAAAAAATCCTACCTATGAGCGTAGATATAGCGAGAGTTGAAAGAGAGAGAATGTGAAGAATAATGGATGGAAAGGAAAGAGGAATTAAGAATCTCCGTCCGACCAGAGTCACCGGTAACAACGACAGTAATGAAGTGAGAGAAGCAAACTCATCATCATTGGAACAGCCTGTTCGTGATTGGAATTTGGAATAATGGAGAAGTAATACTCCTAATTTTCTTCTTAATAAACTAATTAAATCATCGAACAAACTTTTTCTTTCTCTAGTTTTTTTTTTAATTCTTAATTTATGTAATTAAATATTTTATTTTTTGTCTGCCAATTAATATTTTCTTTAAAGTTTATAATAACATAAAATACATTGAAGCAAATTACGAAGAAATATATATATATATATATATATATATATATATATATATTTTTAAAATAACAATAAAAACTTTTAAATTTAGCAAATCAGTAAAAAGAAGCACTCTCGTAAACATGAACCATTCTTTTAAAATCATTTTCTTTGAGATGAAGGTTTTTCTTAGTCTTCGTAGCATGGTCTTTAATTACTTCCGTAACAAGTTCCTTCACAACAAATTGCATTTCCAACTCAAAACTTTGTAGGATCTCCGCTTTCAGGATCTAGGAGTAGGAAAATTTTGTCCTCTCGACTTCATCATCTCCACTTTTAGGTGGGTTTTCAAAATCACTTTCACGGTCATCATTTTCAAACTCACTCACTTGGTGTTGTATTTCTTTGATCAATAGTTTGATTATAACGTCTTAGTGGGTAATTCATGGTCTTATAACACCCCAATTTTTGTAATTTATTTTTTTAAAATAATAAATATTTTTGTATAAAATATTTATATTAAATTAGAGTAAAATATTTAATTGTAAAATTATTTTTTTAAAATGATGATTATAACATTGTTTTATTATATAAAATGGTCTCTACACAACAGACTTATTTACGACCGAACAATTCACATTAGCTAAAAAATTCACAATTGTTCCAAATAAATAAATTTTATTGCAACGACAACATTGCAATAAGGAATGGAGAATAAATAAAATCCTAAGATGATCATTAATCTAACTGAAGGTGACTGGGTATTAAGGATCCACAGGAGACATCAAGCGTCATTGTTTTTTATTACCAATCCAAAATCATCACAATGTCACGTCTTCGACATTGTTGCAATTCCAAAACGACTTAAAACTCTAAGAACGTAGGGCATAAGTCTGGTCCACAATAATAGTTGAGGGTCACTATATAAAAACAACATACACACGTAAATACAAAGCACAAAAGCATAACATGGCATGGCATCAGGTGATAAACAAACTTGTATATAAATATCATCATATAACAAACATGATTCATGTGACAAAGCACCTTATCATAGCATTTGGACACATGTTTTTTGCTTGTTTGTTTGGTATTTTAAAAGCTCTTTATAGCTTAGATTAATATTTTTAGCTTGTTTCTAAACTTTGGATCGAATTTGAATTATAATTTTATTATTTGCATTTTAATCTTATTATTTATATTTTGACTCTTTCTCGCTCTATAGGTCGTAACTTGAGCTTTTGAAATTGGATTTGCGCATATGAGCAGGCGTTGGAAAGATAAAAATATGAGCTACAACTTTTATGTTGGAAGAAAAGACCAATTCCTAACTTTACTGGGCCTAAATTGCATATTTCAAAATCTCGACTTTTGTAATAATTTTAATTAGCGGGTCACTTGTTTTTAAACCCTAAAGCCCAATATCAAGTACTCTATATTGGCAGTTTTGTTTCTTTTCTAAAGACGGAAAAATTAGGATTCAAATTGCTACAAGAAATAAACAGTTTTTATTTTAATTTCATGGAAGGCAAATTTTATAAGATTAATCCACGAGTTCAGAGTTTCATTAACACCTTGAGATTCAAGTTACATTGTCAATTTCGATTCATGATTCTATTCTTTTTTATTTGATTATATTGATATTTTGATTGCTTAAATTGAATTTCAATAGGATTGATTAAATTTATTTGACAGAATTTGGTTTCGGTTTCTAATTTAATTGAATTATAATTTTACGACACTTGATCTTTAATTGTAATATTTTGATGATTGTGATGCTTAATCCAATCAAATTCACATAGAATTGATTATGCTTGTTTGATCAATTCTATAGTCAAATAAGAGTAGAATCACAAATTAGAAATTAAAATCATTGATAGAATTTGTGGAAAGTCTGAAACTCGAATAAGTGAATTAATTGTTTTGCTCATCTGTTAAATAAAAAATATAAAAAATCCCTTTTTAATTTCAATTTTCAATTCAGTTATTATTATTATATTAGAAGTCCTTACGAAACGATTCGAGTTATTACCTCTATTTACATTTTTATCAATTTTATTTGACCCGTGTGCGACATCGGATCAAATTAGTGTCATTGTCGAGGACTCTCTGATAATAATATTTACCCCGTTTTCATGCGACTGTCCCGGATTGCTATGAAATTTCGCCAAAAATTCTACAAAAATTTGTGTTGCCCTTATTTGATTTTTAGAAATTTTTTGTGGTATTTTTATATTTTTGGGTTTTATTTAATAGGGTTTTCAATTTTTCACTTCAATTTTAGCATTAGGGACATTGTTGGAATTTTCAGAATTGTTATTTTTCATTGCATTGTTATGATGATGCATGACTATGGCTAGTTCTGTGAATCTTCATTCTCTTGAACTTGAAATAGATAGGACATTTCATTTACGTCGTAGACTTAATAGAGTTGCCAGTGTTAACGAGTTAGAGTCATACACTGAAATTGACAACTTATTGCAAAATATGGCTGATGCAAATAATAGAACCTTAAGGCAACTTGTTGCACCTAATGTCAATTATAATACATTATGTATCACATATCCTAAAGTTATTGTACCATTTGTACTTAAATCTGGTTTAATACACTTGCTTTCATAGTTTAATGGTCTTGCATATGAAGATCACCACAAACACTTGAGGGAATTTCATGTTGTGTGTTCTACCATGAAGCCTCAAGGAGTCACAGAAGACCATATTAAGCTGATAGCCTTCCCATTTTCACTCCAAGATGTTGCCAAAGACTGGTTATACTACCTTCAACCAAGTTCTGTTACAAGTTGGAATGATCTCAAGATATTGTTTCTAGAAAAAGTATTCCCTGCCTCAAGAGCTACTTCAATCAGTAAAGAAATATGTGGCATCGGGCAGATTGACAGGGAATCATTACATGAGTATTGGGAGAGATTCAAGAAATTAGTGTCAAGCTGTCCTCATCACAAGATTTCTAAACAATTGCTCGTCCAATATTTTTATGAAGGCTTGCACTACTTATGGATATAATCATTTTGGATATTGCTTGTGGGGGAGCACTTGTCGATAAGACCCCATAAGCGGCATGGGCTTTGATTGAGAACATGTGCATTAATTCTCAGTAGTTTACAACTAGAGGCAATTCAACAGTGTTGACAAACGGTGTGAATGAAATTCAAGCTTCTTCCCACAAGAATTTAGAAGGAAAACTTGATGAGCTTACAACTTTAGTAAAAAAATTGGCAATAGGTAAAACCCAAGCAGTGGTTTGTGGTATTTGCACTTCTCCAGAACATCCTTCAAATTCATGTCCTACATTGCAAGAAGATCCAATTGCCGATGCTCCTCAAGCATATGCAGGAAATATATACAATCCTCAAGCCAAATATGATCTATCATCTAACAGGTACAATCTTGGTTGGAGAAACCATCCCAACCTGAGATGGGGGAATTCATCTGCACACAGCAACCTAGGCAGCAGCAGCAAAATATTCCTCAACAACAAAACAATGCACCTTCATTAGAGGACCTCTTTAAGCAGATGGCTATTCAGAATCTCCAATTACAACAAAGAACAGATTCTACCAATCAAAATTTTGAAACAAAGATTGGTTAGCTAGCCACTTCAATCAATCAATTGCAGACTCGAGGGTCAAAACAATTGCTTGCATAGTCAGTAGTAATCCAAATGCTCCCAATGTTAGTGCAATTACATGTCTCAGAAATGCAAAGATCCAGGAAGTTTTTCCATTCCATGTACCATAGGCAATAGTTAATTTGAAAATGCTATGTTAGATTTAAGAGCTTATGTTAATGTTCCTACATCTATTTTTAACTCTCTTGCTCTTGGACCTTTATAGAGTACATGTGTTACCATCCAATTGGAGAATAGGAGCAATGCTCGTCCCGCTGGACTTTTGGAGGATGTACTTGTTCGAGTTAATGAATTGAGATTTCCTACAGATTTTTACATTCTGAACATGGAGGGAGAGAATAAGTCTAACAAGGCGCCTATCATCTTAGGCAAACCATTCTTGAAAACAGCTAGAACAAAAATTGATGTGCATGTTGGAACTCTATCCATGGAATTTGGTAATAGCATTGTCAAATTTTACATCTTTGATGCTATGAAACACCCCATGGAAAAGCATTATATTTTTCAAATTGAATTGCTTGCTGATTTGGTTGATGACACTTACCCCGATATGTTTGCTACTGATTTTCCTTCATTGTATGGTTTTGATGATACTTATACTTGTGAATTTTGTACAAATACTCAATTGTGCTCTATGTGTGCTGAGATCAAAGTTGCCTTGCAGGTTGATCATTGTGCTGATATTGATATTTCTACTAACATAATTGATTTTGAAGACTTAGCTTCGACCACTGGTGTTGTACCTTCCATTGAACAAGCACCGACTACAGAGCTTAAACCACTTCTTTAAAATTTGAAATATGCATATTTAGAAGGAAATGGCAAGTTACTTGGGATTATTTCAGTCAAACTTGAAAATGAACAGGAAGAGAAGTTGTTGCAGATCTTGAGAAAACACAGGAAGGCAATCAGATGGACCTTGGCTAATAAGAGTGGAGATGAAAATTTGGTGGCAGATGATTTGAGCATACTAGAAATGGATGAGGACCTCATCCCCATTCAAGATGACTTCCCTGATGAGCAACTGCTACAGTTGCATGAGGTAACTCAATCGACAGCAAGAAAAGTGGTACATGGAACCCATCAAAACAAAATGTCAAGCTGACAACATCGGTATAGGTACAATATTCCAAATTAAATTAAACACAACCCAAAAAAGAAAGACATCTAGTCCCTATACTCAACCTAATCTGATCATTCTACAAAAAACTATACATCACGGGTGATCTTCACACGCCCCGTAAGATCCTTCTAACACAGCTCCAGTCGGGTGTGTCCAACTACATTCCCATCCACAGGGTACTAACCGGTGGGAAGGGCCTAGTTCTCATCTGAGGACAAAGCCCAAATTTCCACAATAGTTGTAAAGGGTCACCAACCGAAATTAACAATTAACACATAACATTTAAGTTTTTAAATGCACAAAATAACCTTTCATCTTAGCATGCACCTTGAAAGGATTTATGTATGCTAGACATGCAAAAAGAAAGTGGAAAAATGCAGTTTTTAAAAAAACTACACTGTTGTATTCGAATACAGCATCCCCGTATTCGAATACACCATCCCCGTATTCGAATACAAGGTTGTTTCACAAGTCAACAGCAAAAACAACATGTCTGTATTCAAATTCATCCTTCTGTATTCGACTACACATAAGTCAGTAGCTAAAACAGGATGTTTATATTCGAATACAACCTTCTGTATTCGACTCCACATAAGTTAGTAGCTAAAATAGGATGACAGTGTTCGAATACAACCTTATGTATATGAATACACATTAGAAAACCGTAGAAAATAGAAAAATTCAGCTTTGAAAAGTGTTTCGAAATCAATCAACACTTACACACAAATCCAAACAATCACACTTAGTAATTATAGCACAATCACCATGACAACTTGAGTTTTAAGAAGCTTTTGCAATCAATCACACTTAGCAATTAAAACGCAATCACAATGACTACTTGAGTTTCGAAAAGGTTTTACAATCAATCACACTTACACACAAATCCAAAACATTCACACTTAGCAATTATGGCACAACCACAAAAACCACTTGAGTTCAAACACTCAATCGTAATCTTGAATCAAACATGACTTGCGTGCCAAGCACTCTAATGCAATGCGTATATGCCAAAATGCATGGACTCGGAATTCCAATCAAAACCCTCCTCGAAGGGGCGTACATGATAATTGTATCGCCTATCGAAGGCCTTATTCTAATTATCGCGATACCACCCATCATAGGCCCACACCATTTACTAATGTGTCACCAATAACAGGCCTTACACTATTTTCTAGAGTGCAATCGCTCTCAGATCAGCACGTTCTAGAGTGCGATCTCTCACAGATCAACACGACGCGATAATCCCTATAAGGATAAGATAAACCAACAAATCATATGACATCATCTCATGGCCCATCACAGTGACCACCATCAACATGGCATCATCGCGGTCACCATGTACTATTAAATGCATGAGCATACTCTGGCTCTTTCCACAATAATCATTAACTAAATGCATATATTAAAAGATTCCCCATTTTTAATATTGATTTAACACTAATGATTTTTCAATCATACAGAGCATACTCAAGCATATTTTCTCACCACCACTCATCAAATTTAATTTACAATTTACATTAAATTTGATCAATTTAAATTCCACAAAATCCACAACAAGTTCAATCATCAATCACCCATAAATTTCCACATTTTCAACATGAATCTTGCCAAATTAAGTGTCACAAACCACACCTCAAATTTAATTTCCTCAAACACACACAAATGAATGATTTTCATTTTCCACAAAATCACATAAGTTTCTTCTCCAAAATTTCATAATTTTAATTTATGAACACATGAAGCACACCAAACAGGAATCACCATAAATTTCCACAAAACTCAAACATAACACATGCCAAACTAATTTTCAAAAACCACAACTCAAACACATCAAATTTCTTTTCCTCAACAACACACATAGATGAATCAAATTCCTTTTCCACGAAAACACTCATCAATTTCACCAAAAACCCAAATCCAAACTTTCACCCATAAAAGCATTAAATTCATTTTCCCCAAATTTACACTTTAAACCCAACAAATTTATTTTCCACACAAACACAAATAAGTCCCTAAATGCAAACTAAATGTTTGGAAAGAGCCCTTACTTTAACATTAGCTTTAACGAGCAATTACGGTACCACGATTAATTTCGATAAAATCTCCGCTCGCGATATTGCTTCCAAAGTTTGTTCACTAGCACCGTAGCATAGAGGTGAGCAACGAAGCTTTGATCTAGGAGAAAAGTGAAGGTTTGTGTTTGATGGTTTTGAAAACACCAACACCGGTTTTCTCCGTTTTTGAATCAAATGAGAAGAATGAAGCTAAGAAATCCTTGTCTTCTCACCCACCAAGCCTTGAGTTCCTTTTCTTGAAGCAAAAGAAAAGCAAAAGAAGAAGAATGGAGAAGAAGAAAGATGGAGTTTGCGAGCAATAGGAGAGGAAATGTTTTTCAGTTTTCCCTTCTTTCTTTTTCCTTTCTTTCCTTTTCTTTCTTTTTCCTTCCATTCCTTTTCTTTCTATATATATATATATATATAGATAACAAATATCTAGATATTTCATAAAATTACCATTTCACCCATCACTTCACTCACATCACAAACTATTTTGTTATCATATTCTTCGCAATGAATTTTCAATTGATAGATAAATTTTTAGCAACTAGTGATATTTTTAACTAAACTGTCTGTTATTATATTCTTCGCAATGAAAATAAATTATTTTCTGACAAATAATTTTAATCTAATTTCTAAAAATATATTTTTGGCATTTAACTCACTAAATAGCAAAAATTGGGCTAAATGCCTAAGAAATTCAACACAAAATACCCTAAAATTGTATAATTTAGAATTTAAAATTAAGTGTCTTACATTACTACCCCAAAAAAAAGGTTTTGTCCTCGAAACTTAAAGTAAGATTAATAATCCACACTAGGTTTGTACTAACTTGTTTCACCCGACCTTCTCGAAGAAAGCTTTGCCTACCCCTTTTCATAGGGTGCTTAATAACTCTACACACTACAATAGTCGGTAAGGCTCGTTTGTTCCATTCAACATGATTTTGTCTACTATCAACAAGAGATTAAGGATTATTAGTCCCTCAATTTATCAATAAATAGCCAACAACCATGATGGTGGCTTGGACTATCTTAACCGAACAGTAATAGTGCTCCTCGCGAGTTGTACTTAAGGTTATCCTAATGTACAAGCGGTCAACAATCTTATCAAGGTCCACTGAGTTTCCCTTATTTTCCTATAACTTTGATCATGTCGATGAAGTACAATTGCCCATAGCTATGTCACATAGCCTCATTTACATCCACTTGGTACGAAACATCCCTTTGGTACCAAACCGAAACACTAAGTATGACACCAACACACTGAGCACAAAACAATCATTACCGCCGAGAACTTCTAAATTTCTCCATTGTCCACAAATCCTCGATTTTTCTTTAGTCGTACAACTACGTCAAACCGTAGTGTTCTTATCAGTATGTTATTCCAATTATAACTTTAATAATTCTATCCCCACATTTGCTTGGTGATCCAAGCTTCCTCAAATATTTTTGAAATCATGCCAAAGACTATACTACTTAGGACACACAAACTTCTTTTTAGTTTAGTACTTAATTTCAAGAGTCACGTTTTCAACAAAATCCAACTTGAATTTAATTCACAAATCAAGGTCTACATTTGTCACATGCCTAACACCTCAAATTCAAGCTTCACAAGACAATTTCTTACATGTTTCGCAAATCTACACAAACTTGAAAAAATAATTTTCCTACATCCGTTGCCAACATTCATTCTGATACTTCTCAACTTCGTCGGGTCCTTTCTTTGCAGCTCGATTATTATCTCTTCATTATTTCGAAATCATTAGTTAGTTTACTCTTGTATGTCTTTTTCTAGAAATTGCTCTCTTCTTTGACAACCACAACTGGTACACCCTATTGTGCATTATATCTCAAAGTATCCTCGGCCCTAACTTGATTTTTCTTTTGTCTTTCCTCTTACTATTAAACTTTCCTTCCTTCGAATAAGCTTGTTATTCTGGTCCTTAAGAATTCCTTCAACGATTCAAACAAAATCCTAATTCCTCCTAATTTTCACACTTCATATGAAATATTCTACATCCAAAATATATCTCAAACCACTTTTCACCTCTACCGTCATTCAACCGTCCATGTGGTCAATATCTAGAGTCCTTTATTTGCTTAGCTCATCTGCCATCATACTTCATCTTTCCTAATTATAGTGGTTTCAATAAATCAAGCCTTACTAGTACCCACCAAACTTTTCGATTTCATGCTCAATTCTTCCCTACCAAACCAACATTTAACTCTGCTGATTGACGAACACAATAGCAACCCCCATGACATGCACTCAAGTAATGTCTTTATATCATTGGCACACCGTTATAATAACAATGTATGAATTATAGGTGGGATAATTCCTTTCATGAATCTTTAATTGTCATAAGCTACATCTCTATATAGTGCTCCAACAAGTTTTCTTGGCACATTATCCAAAATTTAGGTCACTCAGTTGATTCTTATTCCTTCTCAACCTTCACTGAGATAGAAACTAAAAGAATCCTAACAACTGAACGTCCTAAAGAACTATTTCTCAAATGTTCCCCATAAGTATTTCCTAAGAAATAATTATCTATAAGCTTCATCTTCATAACTTTGCAATAAAATATCTGAAAGACCCACTATACCTTTCATCGTCCATCTAGTTACTAAAACACTCATTTTAAATCTTAATGCTTGACTTCCCAAGACTAACAACTAAACCATAAATCATTCGTTACATTTCTTCTTTTTCACTTTCTATCATCGAATAAAGTTCTAAGATTTGATCCTCGAAACCTCCAAATACTCATCACACCGTCGAATTTCATTCATTTCATCTTAAGATACAATACAAGGTCTTATGCATTATTGACTCTAATCATCTTAGTAATCTCACTAATGAAAACTTTTCTAATAATAACACATCGTTTTTAGTAAATCTTCATACACTTCCATCCTTAACATGAACTATTTATCACTTGCCTACCTCAACTTCCTTGATTATGAAAATTTTAGGCATTACTTGGTCCTCCAATCAACCTTGTGGATTTTCAATCATCAACTTAAAAATCAACCATCTTAGGGTCCCAAATCAAATCTCAAATAATCCCTCCGACCTATCAAAATATTAACATTCTCTTAGTAATTTCCATCCTTTAATAGACTCTCAAAACTTACATTACTACAGTCTCGAAGTATCCTCATACTCGATACTTCAAATTCCACATAATAGTAACATGCGGTTCAATACATCCAGTCTTAACTCCTTATGTTTTCCTAAACATCAATCAAAATTTACACTTATGCATTTATAGTTTCCTCCAAAATCACTATCCACACTTACTATCTCCTAAACCACAAAGAGATTTGTCACTTATCAACAAAATATATATTCTCAGTCCTATACTCGTCATGAGATTCATACTTAAAAATTCGAGTTGTGAATCTAGTTTAACTCGAATGCTTGACTTTACCCCTCAAGGTATCGACTATTCCTCAGAGCGTATTTTATCTAACCAAAAAAGTATTTACCCCTAATGTGTAACGACCCTTAACAATACAAGCCTCTTTCGTTGACACCTAAGCACCAAATGCTATTCCAAATGGAATCTCTATCTTCTCAATAATTCCATGGTGTTCACACCTTTTTGAAATTTATCAAACTTCATCCAGTCTCATCCTGAAATCTACCAGGTGAACATCTAATACTCTTCTTCAAAAGCTCTCCACTTAGATCCTTACATGAAATCGCCTATCGGTCTAACATTAATCCATCCATTCTCATTATCTTTGAGTTAACACCAACACATAGCTTCTGTGTCCTTGGAACCATTTCATAAATTCCATGTCGTCATGATTCGCTTCAACTCTGCCTGACAATCCGTCATCTCGAAGATCTTTTCCACTTCTTAAATCCACTAATAAGCTTTTTCTGAGTTCTCATCACCCTTGAACTTTGGAAGATGGTAACGACGAAAATCTTCCAATCCCCTTGACACAACAGCATGGATCTCTCTTTCCCTATTCTCCAAATCTCGCAGAGTCTTGGCAATTGTATGTGCATCAACAGAAGCATTATTCATTGCTTCAACCATTTGATCATTCCTATTGACATTGACTTTTGCAACGTCGATCCTTCTTGGAGGTATTGTTTCCTAAAAACCAACATAAAGAAGAAATCTTAACACCACTTCAAATAACTCCAAAACTAACTTCCGACTATACCAACACAATGAAACTACATCGAACCCGAGAACTCAGACAACTTAACTGATGTATGATTAGATAACGACTCCCAACCCACACGTTGACCTACATTCTATAACCAAAACTCCATATACCCAAAGAAATCCAAACGAAATCTCTAATAACACAATTGTAACAACTTTTTTTTTAAAACCAAAAATCGAATTTTAGAAATGAAGAAATTAATACTCTTGGATAAATATTTAAGTCGTAACACAACGACAAAGTCAACAAATATTAACAAGCAGCAGAATAGTTTTTGAAATAAAAATCCAAAGTATTCAAACATCAAAATACATCGGGGATATGAGGCCTATCAGACATAGTTCATACCTCTCGGGTATTCTCGGTAGACACTTGTACAAAAGCAATGCCCCATGAATTTTAACTCCCCACATCACATCCAAAAGTGGTACATGGAACCCATCAAAATAAAATATCAAGCTGACAATATTGGTATAGGTACAGTCTTCCAAATTAAAATAAACACAACCCAAAAAGAAAGACATTTAGTCCCTATATGTCAACCTAATCTGATCCTTCTACAAAAAACTATACATCTTGGGTGATCTTCACGCGCACTGCATGATCCTCCTAACAGAGCTCAAGTTCGGTGTGTCCAACTACATTCCCATCCACAGGGTACTAACAGATGGGAAGGTCCTGGTTCTCATCTAAGGGCAAAGTCTAGATTTCCACAATAATTGTAAAGGGTCACCAATCAAAATTAACAATTAACACATAACATTTATGTTTTTAAATGCACAAAATAACCTTTCAACTTAGCATGCACCTTGAAAGGGTTTCCATATGCTAGACATGCATAAACAAAGTTGAAAAATGATGTTTTTAACAAAACAACACTATTGTATTCAAATGCATCTCTGTATTCGAATACAAGGCTGTTTCATAAGTCAGCAGCAACATGTTTGTATTCGAATATAGCCTTCTGTATTTGACTACACATAAGTCAGTAGCTAAAACAGGATGTTTGTATTCGAATACAACCTTTTGTATTCGGCTACACATAAGTTAGTAGCTAAAATAGGATGTATGTATTTGAATACAACCTTATGTATTCGAATACACATCAGAAAATAGCAAAATTCAGCTTTTAAAAGGGTTTCAAAATCAATCAATACTTAAACACAAATCCAAACAATCACATTTAGTAATTATAGCGTAATCACGATGACAACTTGAGTTTTAAGAAGGTTTTGCAATCAATCACACTTAGCAATAATAACGCAATCACAATGACAACTTGAGTTTCGAAAAGGTTTTACAATCAATCGCACTTACACACAAATCCAAAACATTCACACTTAGCAATTATGGCACAACCACAAAAACCACTTCCGTTTAAACACTCAATCATAATCTTGAATCAAACATGACTCGCGTGTCAAGCACCCTAATGCAATGCGTATATGCTAAAATGCATGGACTCGGAATTCCAATCAAAACCCTCATCGAATGGGCGTAAATCTTAATTATATCGCCTATTTGAGGCGATATACTAATTATCAAGGTGTCACCCATCACATGCCCGCACCATTTACTAAAGTGTCGCCTATCACATGCCTTACACTATTTTCTAGAGTGCAATCGCTCTCAGATCAGCATGTTCTAGAGTGCAATCTCTCACAGATTAGCACGACACGATAATCCCCGTAAGGATAAGATGAACCAACAAATCACATGGCATCATCTTGTGGCCCATCACGGTGACCACTATCAACATGGCACCATCGCGGTCACCATGTACTATTAAATGCATGAGCATACTCTGGCTCTTTCCACAATAATCATTAAGTAAATGCAGATATTAAAAGATTCCCCATTTTTAATATTCATTTAACACTAATGATTTTTCAATCATACAGAGCATACTCAAGCATATTTTCTCACCACCACTCATCAAATTTAATTTACAATTTACATTAAATTCGATCAATTCAAATTCCACAACATTCACAACAAGTTCAATCATCAATCACCCATAAATTTCCACATTTTCAACATGAATCATGCCAAATTAAGTGTCACAAACCACACCTCAAACATCTCAAATTTAATTTCCTCAAAACACACATAAATGAATCAAATTCATTTTCCACCAATTCACATAAGTGTAAGACCCTTAATTTTAAATTCTACTTTATGTATTTTGGGGAATTTTGTGCTGAATTTATGAGGCTTTTTAGCCAATTTTATGGCATTTTGCGAGTTAAATGCCTAAAATATCTTTTTAGAAACCCGATTAAAATTATTTATCGATGAATAATTTTATTTAATTACGGTGAATCTTTTGTCGAAGAATTTTTTTTTTTTTAGATGCAGCATTTTTCAAACAAATTCATCTGCCGATAGAATTGCAGCGAGAATAGATATTTTTTTGAAAAAATAATTTGTGATGTGATGTGAGGTGACAGGCGTAATGATGATTTTTTATAAAAATATGTAGATATTTATTATTATTATTATTATTATTATTATTATTATTATTGTTTTAATACATATATACATATCTATATATATATATATGAAAGGCACTAGTCACTAGGAGCAGCTTCTATTATAATCCTTTGAAACTCATCCTCAATCTCATTCTTACGATCTCATGCTTGCGAAATGGATTCCGGTACTGCTCATGCTATTAATGTGCCATAATCCCTTTGCAATCAATCACACTTACACACAATTTCACAACATAACACTTAGCAATTTCAACGCAATTACCACGGCATCTTAGGTTCAAACACTCAAACATAATCTTGAATCAAACACGACTCGTGTGCCAAGCACCCTAATGCAATGCGTATATGCCAAAATGCATAGACTCGAAATTCCAAACCAAAACCCTCCTTGAAGGGCCGTAAATCATAATTGTACCGCCTATCACATGCCAAAGTACTAAATTACCGAGGTGCCACCTATCACGGGTCAGCAAGATTTACTAAAAAGCATAAATTGTAAACATACCGCCTATCACATACCAGTAGTGTTTACCAAGGTACCACCTATCACGGATTAGCACGATTTACTAAAAGAAAAAACGTAAATCGTAAAAGTACCGCCTATCACAGGCCAAAGTACTATTTATCGAGGTGCCACCTATCACGGGTCAGCACGATTTACCAAAAACGTAAATCGTAAATGCAGATATTCAAAAATTCCCCATTTTTAATACTCATTTAACTCTTACAATTTTTACGACAATCATTGAGTAAACAAAGATATTAAGAGATTTCCCATTCTTAATACTCATTTAACTCTAACGATTTTCACTACAAACATTAAGTAAACACAGATATTAAAAGATTCCCCATTTTTAATACTCGTTTGACTCTAATGATTTTCACGACCAACATTAAGTAAACAGAGATATTAAAAGATTCCCCATTTTTAATACTCGTTTAACTCTGTTGATATTTCAATTCCACACAGAATATACTCAAACATATTCTCAAATTCAATCCACAATTCACACCAAATCACATCAATTCATTTTTTCCCAAAATCCAACCAAACACATCTCAAATTTCATAAGTATTAATTATGAATACGTCAAATACGACGAACACAAATCATCGCAACCAACCACTCAAACACATCAAATTTCATTTCCTCAAAATCATACATAAATGGGTTAAATTCATTTTCTCCAAATCAAAACTTCAACCCTAACAAAATTCTTATCCACACAACCACAAATAAGTCCCTAAATGCAAACTAAAAGTTTGGAAGGAGCCCTTACCTTAACGTTAGCTTTAACGTGCGATTACGGTACCGCAAGTAAATCCGGTAAAATCTCCGCTCGCGACGTCGCTTCCAAAGTTGGTTTACTTGCACCGTAGCGTGGTGGTGAGCAACTTTCCCTTCTATCTCTTTGCGAAACGAAGCTTAGATCTAGATGAAACATGGTAGATTGTGTTTGACGGTTTTAAAATCCCCAACACTATTTTTCTTCGTTTTCGAACCAACGAGGTAGTATGAAGATGAGAAATCCTTGTCTTTCTCACCCACCAAGACTTGGGTTCCTTTTCTTGAAGCAAAAGAAAGCAACGAAATCAAAAGAGAAAGGAGAAGAATGAGAGCTTCGCGAGGCAGGGGGGAGGAAGAAGACAGAAATGTTTTTTCTTTTTCTTTTCCTTCCTTCCTTTTTCCTTTTCTTTCCTTTCTATATCCTTTTCTTTTCCCTCCAAACAAACATATATATTTATATATATATATATTAATTATAACGTAACAAATATCTCAAAATATCTAGATATTTATTAAAATTAGCATTTCGCCCATAACCTCTCCAAACCATTTTTTGTCAAAAATATCTTCTATCGTCGCGACTCGAGATATTTTTAACAAAACTCCCCAGAATTAAATTCTTCGTAACCTAAATAAATTATTCTTCGACAAGTAATTTTAATCCAATTTCCAAACATATGTTTTCGGTCTTTAACTCACTAAATACCAAAAACTGGCGAAAAGCCAAAGCAATTCAACACAAAATACCCTAAAATTGTATAATTTAGGATTTAAAATTAAGGGTCTTACATTACTACCCCCCCTAAAATTAGTTTCGTCCTCGAATCTTAATGTACGAGTAACAATCCACACTAGGTTTGTACTCTAATTCAGCATACAAGTCGCAACTTGTTTCGCCCGGCCTACTCGAAGAAAGTGTTGCCTACCCCTTTTCATAGGGTGCTTAATTGTTGGACATATGCTCGTTTTTGATATTATTGACAAACATACATCATTAAATAAATCTGACATTGTAAACTGAGAAAAATTTCAGGACCAACAACTCAACCCTACAAACATGAGACAATTGCTTGGAACTTAAGAAATCAACAAAAGCTTGAAGATTCACAAGCAAATCGATTAGTAAAGTCGATTCGGTAATAGGGTTGAATGAAATTGTGCAGTCTGGGATTAAGCAATCGATTGGCAACATCGATTTGCACATTTAAGTATGATATCAATCGATTAGGCAAATCGATTGGTACATTTATTAGAAAATGAATTGTGCAAGTCAGAGGGCTTGTTAGCCTTAAATTGATTAGGCAAATCGATTGGTTAATTCACCAGGACTGAACTGATTGCTTACATCGATTAGACAAATCGAGTGGTACATTTACTGAAATTAAAATGTGCAAGTCAGTAGCCTGCCTTGCAATCCAATCAATTTGGCAAATCGATTGAGCCAATCACTTATGTATTTTTGTTTGTCTATATCGATTGGCATAATCGATTTCGAATGTCACAAAGCCAAACCAATAATGAGTAAATCGTTTGGACAAATCGATTTACCCAAATTAACTTCAAAAATGAATTTGGTCTGGGACATACGCAATCGATTAGCACAATCCACTAAGATACATCTGTTGAAATAAGTTTGGCATCAATCAATTTGGTAAATCGATTGAATGAACCAAACTGTGTAATGTGCTTCAGACTTAAATCCATAGTCGATTAGACACATCGATTATGAAGTTTTAAATCAACTCTGTAACTTGTAAAATCGATTGACCAAATCGATTGGTACAAAAGTTTTTAGAAACAGAGATGGATTAAGGATTATGTACATGTTTGAATCGATTGTTTTGATCTCGTTGTTGGAACAAAACATCACAAATCGATTATGCATATCGACTCACATATGAACATCCATCCAAGTCTGAAGAACTCAGGTAAACTAATCGATTAGGTAAATCGATTAGTATATGTAGTTTCAAGATTCAAGAAAAACAAGATTCGCGAAATCGATTGAACCAATCGATTAGTGTGCTTTATTACTTTAAGGAATCGATTGGCCAAATCGATTCATATGTTGTTTTTCCTGAAACTATATAAACTGCATTCACTTTATTCTTCTCATAACTTGTGAATAACATTTTTGATAATATACCTTCACAACATACACAATATACTACTAATCCTTTCTCAACTGATATTACTTTGAATATCTTTTTCAGCCTTGAACAATCTACATTGATGATAAAAAAGGATTGAAAAAGACAAAATTGAGAAAGATAGCTTTGAGAAGAATAAAAATCAAGAACTTTGTATATTTGATCTATTTCAATTTCTGTAATTCAAATACTATAACCAAATTACTTTGAGAAAATCCAGTTACAACTGGTGGTGATCTTCGAGGTTGAGGGCTGTCAACAAGAAGACACTTGACTGTATTCTTGGTAGAGTTTATGGGATTTAAACTCGGGAATTCAGGGAAGAGAAAGATAGAACAGGGAGAATAGTTTAAGATTGAGGCGAGGCGTTGTGTAAAATCTGTAAACTGATTCTAAGAAGTTCTATTGGAAAGGCTAAGATCGGGTTTAATCTTAGGACTGGATGTAAGCCGTCACAAGGCGGCTGAACCAGTATAAATATCTGAGTACACTTTTCTTTCCGTTATCTCGTTTAAATTTCTGCAATTATTGTGTTCTTGATATTGATTGAATGCGTGATAAAGATTCTGTGATAAATATCTTTGCATGACTAATTGTCTTGACATGGTTGTATGAAAATCAATATCTTGAATACTAATTGTTTTTGATGCATTTCTCCATATAATCAATAACTGATATTGTTTGACATTCATTAGAATTGATTATTAGGGACCTTCTGTAATCTTGTGTTTTTTAAATTTACAATTTATGAAACTGCTGCGCATATTGTTAGAATAGATATCTTTTTGCATACATTTCCATAAAACTGAGGTCATAATTTCCAGATGCAGCTGCGCAAAGTGAATGGCTTTTGGATGCGACCTCAAGCAACTGCTGAACAAACCCAGTAGAGTGCTGGACCACCAGCTACTGAGTCTGTTCCAGCCAGCTCTGATGTGCTTGCCAAATTGCTCGAATTAATGGAAGCGCAGGCTGCTCAAAACACCAGAATGGAGGATGCTTTGCAGAAGCTTCAGTCTAATTTAACACTGATTGCACAGGATGTGGCAGCAATCCAGGAACATCTAGGCATTAAGTTGACTTTCAGTGATGTTGCTGAGATTGGAAGACAAGCAACTGAAGAACCAACTCCGACACACGCCGAGGTTGCTGAAACTCATGTTGAGGAGACACCTGCTGAGGGTAATACAGCGGTCTCAGCCTCTTCCCCAGATAATAATGAGGACCAGCACACCTTAGATGTTTAGGATTTTAGTTTTTCTTATGTTTTTCTATTTTGATTAGTTATGCCCTTTCTTTGTAATTGTATTGCTGATGAATGAATGAATATATTCAGCTATTTTATGATCATATCGTTTGTTGCATTTCATTTGTAGTACGTGCCATAATTTGTTTCTGTTTCTCATCTTTTTACAATTTGTTTTCCCAACTGCTCCTGTTGCTAATCTATTCCAGTTTTAGTTTTGCTAGCAACTCCGGGGGAGCTTAGTTCTGTTTTTTTTTTCTCTCCTTTACCTATTTTTGACTTAACTGACAAAGGGGGAGAAAAATTTAAACTTGTAATTGTACTAACTTAGTATGTCGTACTACTTATGATAATTATGCTATACTTATGCTCTGATACTTATTAAGCCTGATAGTATGTTCTGATACTAGCAGTGATTTTTGCCATTTACTCTGATATGTAATCACTTGCAAATTGCTCTTATACGTTTTTTTCAGTTGGTTTAGCTCTAACCCGTATTTCACTATATGAAAAGCACGGATACTCAGATTTAGGGGGAGCTTCACTAAACTGTCGTTATTACATTGTGCTTCTTTGAAATATTTCTCAAGTTAAAATTGCATGTTTGTCACTTAAATCAAAAAGGGGGAGATTGTTGGACATATGCTCGTTTTTGATATTATTGACAAACATACATCATTAAATAAATCTGACATTGTAAACTGAGAAAAATTTCAGGACCAACAACTCAACCTTACAAACTTGAGACAATTGCTTGGAACTTAAGAAATCAACAAAAGCTTGAAGATTCACAAGCAAATCGATTAGTAAAGTCGATTCTGTAACAGGGTTGAATGAAATTATGCAGTCTGGGATTAAGAAATCGATTGGCAACATCGATTTGCACATTTAAGTATGATATCAATCGATTAGGCAAATCGATTGGTACATTTATTAGAAAATGAATTGTGCAAGTCAGAGAGCCAGTTAGCCTTAAATCGATTAGGCAAATCGATTGGTTAATTCACCAGGACTGAACTCATTGCTTACATCGATTAGAAAAATCAATTGGTACATTTACTGAAATTAAAATGTGCAAGTCAGTAGCCTGCCTTGCATTCCAATCGATTTGGCAAATCGATTGAGCCAATCACTTCTGTATTTTTGTTTGTCTATATCGATTGGCATAATCGATTTCGAATGTCATAGAGCCAAACGAATAATGAGTAAATCGATTGGACAAATCGATTTACCCAAATTAACTTCAAAAATGAATTTGGTCTGGGACATACGCAATCGATTAGCACAATCCACTAACATACATCTGTTGAAATAAGTTTGGCATCAATCAACTTGGTAAATCGATTGAATGAACTAAACAGTGTAATGTGCTTCAGACTTAAATCCATAGTCGATTAGACACATCGATTATAAAGTTTTAAATCAACTCTGTAACTTGTCAAATCGATTGGTACAAAAGTTTTTAGAAACAGAGATGGATTAAGGATTATGTACATGTTTGAACCGATTGAGTACATCGATTGTTTTGATCTCGTTGTTGGAACAAAACATCACAAATCGATTATGCACATCGACTCACATATGAACATCCATCCAAGTCTGAAGAACTCAGGTAAACTAATCGATTAGGTAAATCGATTAGTATATGCAGTTTCAAGAATCAAGAAAAACAAGATTCGCGAAATCAATTGAACCAATCGATTAGTGTGCTTTATTACTTTAAGGAATCGATTGTCCAAATCGATTCATATGTTGTTTTTCCTGAAACTATATAAACTGCATTCACTCTATTCTTCTCATAACTTGTGAATAACAATTTTGATAATATACCTTCAGGGAAGAGAAAGATAGAACAGGGAGAATAGTTTAAGATAGAGGCGAGGCGCTGTGTAATATTTGTAAACTTATTCTAAGAAGTTCTATTGGAAAGGCTAAGATCGGGTTTGATCTTAGGACTGGATGTAAGCCGTCACAAGGCAGTTGAACCAGTATAAATATCTGAGTACACAAGTTCCCTTATCTCGTTTAAATTTCTGCAATTATTGTGTTCTTTTTTATTGATTGAATGCATGATAAAGATTCTGTGATAAATATCTTTGCATGACTAATTGTCTTGACATGGTTGTATCAAAATCAATATCTTGAATACTAATTGTTTTTGATGCATTTCTCCATATAATCAATAACTGATATTGTTTTACATTCATTAGAATTGATTATTAGGGACCTTCCGTAATCTTGTGTTTTGTAAATTTACAATTTATGAAACTGCTGCGCATATTGTTAGAATAGATATCTTTTTGCATACATTTCCATAAAACTGAGGTCATAATTACCATCATTAATAACTCTACACACATCCATAGTCGGTAAGGCTCATCCATTCCATTCAACATGATTTTGTCTACTATCAACAAGAGATTAAGGATGATCAGTCCTTCAATTTGTCAATAAATAACCAACAACCATGATAGTGGATTAGACTATCTTAACTGAACTATAATAGCGCTCCTTGTAACCTACAACTGAGGTTATCCTAATGTACAAGCGGTCAATAATCTTCTCAAAGTCCACTGAGTTTCCCTTATTTTCCTATAACTTTGATCCTGTCGACGAAGTACAATTTCCCATAGCTATGTTACATAGCCTCATTTGCATCCACTTGGTACAAAACATCCATTTGGTACCAAACCGAAACACTAAGTATGACCTCAACACATTGAGCACAAAACAATCGCTACAGTCGAGGACTCCTTAATTTCTCCATTGTCCACAAATCCTCGATTTTTCTTTACTCTTACAACTACGTCAAACCGCAGTGTTCTTATCAGTATGTTATTCCAATTATCACTTCAATAATTCTATCCCACATCTTCTTTGTGATCCAAGCTTCCTACTTAGGACACACAACCTTCTTTTCAGTTTAGTACTTCATTTCAAGAGTCACATTTCCAACAAAATCCAACTTGAATTTAATTCATAAATCAAGGTCTACATTTGTCTCATGCCTAACACCTCAAATTCACGCTTCACTAGAAAATTTCTTACATACTTTGCAATTATGCGCAAACTCGAAAATAATTCTTCTACATCTACTGCCAACATTCATTCTGATACTTCTCAATTTCAATGTGCCCTTCATTTGCAACTTGATGATTATCCTTTCATTATGACAGGTCAAACACATTGTTCAATTGTTTCTTATCAAACAAACATTTAACTCCTTTGATTGACGAATACAATAACACCCCCTATGACATGAACTCATGTAATGTCTTTATATCATTTACATCCATGTTATTTGTAGCTTCAACTATTTGATCATCCCCACTGACGTTCATTCTTGCAACGTCGTTCCTTCTTGGAGGTAGTGTTTCCCCAAAACCAACATCAAGAAGAGTGTTAACGCTACTTTGAATAATTCCAAAACTAACTTTCGACTATATCAACACATAATAACTACCCCTGATCTGAAAACTCAGACCAATTACGCTAACGCATGATCAGATAACGACTCCAAAACTACTGGTTGACCTAAAATCTATAATCAAAACTCCACAGCCCCAAAGAAATCCATAACCAAAGCTCTGATACCACAATGTAACACCCCGATTTTTAAAAGCGAGTGTATTTTTTTTTCAAAACAAATTCATAAAACAAAGAAATAAATAAGGAAATACCTTTGGATAAAAATTTAAGTCATAACCCAACGGCAATTAAGTCGACATAATTTACAAGCAGCGGAATAGTTTTTGAAATACGAATCCAAAGTATTTACACATCAAAAAGTGGTACATGGAACCCATCGAAAATAAAATGTCATGATCACAAATATTGGTATAGGTACAGTCTTCCAATTTAAAATAAACACAATCCAAAAGAAAGACCTCTAGTCCCTATACGTCAACCTAATCTGATCATTCTACAAAAAACTATACATCCTAAGTGATCTTCACGCGCCCCGCAAGATCCTCCTAACATAGCTCCAGTCAGGTGTTTCCAACTACATTCCCATCCATAGGGTACGAACTAGTAGGATGGTCCTAGTTCTCATCTGAGGGCAAAGCCTATATTTCCACAATAGTGTAAAGGGTCACCAACCGAAATTAACAATTAACACATAACATTTAATTTTTTAAATGCACAAAACAACCTTTCAACTTAGCATGCACCTTAAAAGGGTTTCCATATGCTAAACATGCATAAACAAAGTTGGAAATTGAAGTTTTTAACATAACAACACTGTTGTATTCGAATACAACATATCTGTATTCGAATACAAGGTTGTTTCAGCATTCAGCAGCAAAAACAGCATGTTTGTATACGACTACAACAGTTTGTATTCGACTACACAGTAAGTCGGTGGCAAAACAGCATGTCTGTATTCGAATACAGCTTGCTGTATTCAGATAAACATCAGACAGCAGTAGAAAAAAAGCAAAATTCAGCATTTTTCAGCTTTTTAAAGGGTTTGAAATCAATCAACACTTACACACAAATCCAAACAACCACACTTAGCAATTATAGCGCAATCACCACGACATCTTGAGTTTCGAAATAGTTTTGCAATCAATCACACTTACTTAATACTTATTTAACTCTATCGATTTTCACTACAAACCTTAAGTAAATAGAGATATTAAAAGATTCCCCATTTTTAATACTCGTTTGACTCTAATGATTTTCACGACCAACATTAAGTAAACAAAGATATTAAAAGATTCCCCATTTTTAATACTCGTTTAACTCTAATGATTTTCCAATTCCACACAGAACATACTCAAACATATTCTCAAATTCAATCCACAATTCACACCAAATCACATCAATTCATTTTTTCATAAAATCCAACCAAACACATCTCAAATTTTCATAAGTATTAATTATTAATACGTCAAATACGACGAACACAAATCATCGCAACCCACCACTCAAACACATCAAATTTCATTTCCTCAAAATCATACATAAATGGGTTAAATTCATTTTCTCCAAATCAAAACTTCAACCCTAACAAAATTCTTATCCACACAACCACAAATAAGTCCCTAAATGCAAACTAAAAGTTTGGAAGGAGCCCTTACCTTAACGTTAGCTTTAATGTGCGATTACGGTACCGCAAGTAAATCCGGTAAAATCTTCGCTCGCGACGTTGGTGCCAAAGTTGGTTCACTAGCACCGTAGCGTGGTGGTGAGCAACTTTCCCTTCTATCTCTTCGCGAAACGAAGCTTAGATCTAGATGAAACGTGGTAGATTGTGTTTGACAGTGTTAAAATCCCTAACACAGTTTTTCTTCATTTTCGAACCATCGAGGAAGTATGAAGATGAGAAATCCTTGTCTTTCTCACCCACCAAGCCTTGGGTTCCTTTTCTTGAAGCAAAAGAAAGAAAACAAAGCAAAAGAGAAAGGAGAAGAATGAGAGCTTCGCGAGGCAGGGGGGAGGAAGAAGACGGAAATGTTTTTTTCTTTTTCTTTTCCTTCCTTCCTTTTTCCTTTTCTTTCCTTTCTATATCCTTTTCTTTTCCCTCCAAACAAACATATATATTTATATATATTAATTATAACTTAACAAATATCTCAAAATATCTAGATATTTATTAAAAACTCCAAACCACTTTTTGTCAAAAATATCTACTATCGTCGCGACTCGAGATATTTTTAACAAAACTCCACAGAATTAAATTCTTCGTAACCTAAATATATTATTCTTTGACAAGTAATTTTAATCCTATTTCCAAACATATGTTTTCGTCTTTAACTCACTAAATACCGAAAACTGGCTAAAAGCCTAAACAATTCAACACAAAATACCCTAAAATTGTAAAATTTGGGATTTAAAATTAAGGGTCTTACATGGTGACAAATGAATTTAATTCAATTTAGGTGTGAATGGAATTTGGAGATGTGATTTATGTGTGGTTGTGGAAATTGAAATTGTTGTGAATAAATATGTTTGAGTATGCTCGGCGTTGTATATGAAAAATGATTAGTGTTAAATGAGTATTAAAAATGGGGAATCTTTTAATAGTTGCATTTACTTAATGATTATGGTGAAAAGAGTTAGAGTATACTCATGCATTTCATAGTACATGGTGACCGCATATGGGGCGATGGTGATAGTGGTGACCATGATGGGCCACAAGATGACGCCATGTGAATTGTTGGTTCATCTTATCCTTGCGGGGATTGTCGCGTCGTGTTGATCTGTGAGAGATTACACTCTAGAATGTGTTGATCTGTGAGTGATTGCACTCTAGAATCGTATTGGTCTGTGAGAGACTGCACGCTAGTAAATTGTGTTGGTCTGTGAGCGACTGCACTCTTGTATGTTGTGCTGGTCTGTGAGAGACTACACGCTAGTAAATCATGCTGATCCGTGAGAGATTGCACCTCAGTAATTAGTACTGGTCTGTGGGAGACTGTACAATTATGATTTATGCCCTTCGAGGAAGGTTTTGGTTCGAATTTCGAAAATTCATGCATTTTGGCATAAATGCATTGCATTAGGGTGCTTGGCATGCGAGTCATGTTTGTTATACTATGATGATTGTATATATGTATTCAGTTGTTGTTGTGATTTGTCGAAACTGCTTAGAGGGGTGAAGTTGGGTTGATTAAGTTTTGATGTACTTATGTTTTCAAAATTGATAATATTAATATTTGAAGTGTTGATTGATTCAAAGCCATTTTAGAATTGAAAATCTGCATTTTCTCAATGGTATTCGGCTACGACAATGCAGTTTCTCAAAACTTCATTTTTCAACATTGTTTATGCGGTTTTGGACATATGAAAACTCTTTCGAGGAGTATGCTAAGACGAAAGGTTCTTTTGAGCATTTGAAAATATAAGAATTTTATTATGTGATATTTGTTAATTTCGGTTGGTGACCTTTACAATTATTGTGGAAATCTGGGTTTTGCCCTCATATGAGAAACAGGATCACCCTACCGGTTAGTACCTTGGAGATAGGAAAGTTGTTAGTCATACCTAACAGAAGCTGTGTTAGGAGAATCTTGCGGGGCGCGTAGAGATCACCCGGGTTGTGTAGTTTTTGTAGCATGATTAGATTAGGTGGTTGTATAAGGACCAGATGTCTTTCTTTTGTGATTGTATTTATTTCATGTTGGAAGATTGTATCCATGTTTAAACTGTTTGATGTCTTTTCTTTTGATGGGTCCATGTTTCACTTTTTGATGTGACGTGGGAAAAGTTAAAATTCTTAGGGCAGTGCTTTTGTAAAGGTCTGCCGAGAATACCCCAGGGGTGTGAGCTATGATCGGTAAGCCTCATAGCCCCGGTGTATTTTGATGTTTGAATACATTGGATTTTTATTTCAAAAAATTATTCTGTTGCTTGTAAATATTTGTTGACTTTGTCGTTATGTTACGCCTTAAATATTTATCTAAAAGTATTTTCTTTGTTAAAAAAAAAATACATTTGTGCTGTTAAAAATCGGAGTGTTACAATAAGCTTCTTCTCCAAAATTTCATAATTTTAATTTATGAACACATCAAGCACACCAAACAGAAATCACCACAAATTTCCACAAAACTCAAACATAAGACATGCCAAACTAATTTTCACAAACCACAACTCAAATACATCAAATTTCTTTTATTCAGCAACACACATAGATTAATCAAATTCCTTTTCCACGAAAACACTCATCAATTTCACCAAAAACCCAACTTCAAACTTTCACCCATAAAAGCATTAAATTCATTTTCCCCAAATCTACACTTTAAGCCAAACAAATTTATTTTTCACACAACCACAAATAAGTCCCTAAATACAAACTAAATGTTTGGAAAGATCCCTTACTTTAACGTTAGCTTTAACGAGCGATTACGGTATCGCGATTAATTCTGATAAAATCTCTACTGGCGACGTCGCTTCCATAGTTAGTTCACTAGGACCATAGCATGGAGATGAGAAACTTTCCATTCTATCACTTCTTGAAACAAAGCTTAGATCTAGGAGAAAAGTGAAGGTTTGTGTTTGACGGTTTTAAAAATACCAACGCCGATTGTCTCCATTTTTGAATCAAATGAGAAGAATGAAGCTGAGAAATCCTTGTCTTCTCATCCACCAAGCCTTGGGCTCCATTTCTTGAAGCAAAAAAAAAGCAAAAGAAGAAGAATGGAGAAGGAAGAAAGATGGAGTTCACGAGCAACAGGGAGAGGAAATTTTTTTCAGTTTTCCTTTCTGTCTTTTTCCTTCCTTTCCTTTTCTTTCTCTCTCTCTCTCTCTCTCTATATATATATATATATATATATATATAATATCTAAAAATATCTAGATATTTCATAAAATTACTATTTCACCCATCACTTCACTCACATCTCAAACAATTTTGATAAAATTATCTACTCTTGTCGCAACTCAATCGACAAATAAATTTTCAGCAACGAGTGATATTTTTAACTAAACTGTCCGATATTAAATTCTTCGTAACGTAAATAAATTATTTTTCGACAAATAATTTTAATCCAATTTCCAAAAATATATTTTTTCCATTTAACTGACTAAATACCAAAAATTGGGATAAAAGTCTAAGAAATTCAACACAAAATACCCTAAACTTGTATAATTTTGGTTAAGGGTCTTACAACAGGCTTACACATCAGTTAAGTCCTCGTAAGGATAAGATGGACCAACTATCATATGGAACCAACTCGTGACCCATAACGGTTACCACTTAACTTTGCGGCCCTATCACAGTCACCACTTAACACCGTAGCCCATCACGGTCACCACTGACACAAGCTATGAAGTGCATGAGCATACTCTCACTCTTTTCACCACAATCATTAAGTAAATACAATTTTAAAAGATTCCCCATTTTTAATCAACATTTAACACTAACGATTTTTGAAACTTATCACAGAGTATACTTAAAACAGATTTTCCTCAATAAAATTCATAACGCGCATATTATCAATTATGAATACATAATCACATCAAAACTTAATCACCACAACAATATTAATATATCAGAGTTCTCCCCACCGCTAAGTCGGTGCCAACGGTCTCGATTCCTTTTTGAGACTCAAGGAGCTAACTACATAAACATAAATATTTATAACAATTTGTTCACAATTAAAATTTATCCAACCACAATAAATTCCCAAAATTATATATTTTTCACACACCAAACTTTTAAAACTAATTAATCTAGATTATTTAGTTAAAACTAAATAAATAAAAAATATTGTCCAAAGCACACATAAACACACTCGACTATTAAAGCACCAAAATTTTATAAAATTTCAACTTCATCTCAAACTCATTTATTCGAAAATAACTAATTACGTAACTCAACCACATCAAAAATCCATTTTTTTAACCATTACTAACAAAATCAACAACAACAACAACAAAGATTTGTTAAGAACTCAATAATTTCACTCAATATATATATATTCACGTCGAAATTAACTATCACACATTAATCATACATCAATCAAACATATAGAGTCCCTATATGAAAACTAAAAATTTGGAAGGAACCCTTACCTTCGTTATCGTTTTCTCAACCGTTTTCGCTACCAAGATCAAATACGGTGAAAACTCACGCTCACGTCGACACCTCAAAAGGTAGCTCACAAGCACCGTATTGTGGAGATGAGTAACTTTCCCTCCTGACACTTCTCGAATGAAAGCTTAGATCTAGTATATAAATGAGGGTTTTGAAACCCACCAACACTGTACTTTTGAAACAGAGGAAGAAGAAGAAAGAAATTCGCGAGAGGCAGGCTTTTTGTTTCCTTTGCTTTTTCGTTCTCCCATGCGAATATTATAATTAGAACCAATCTAAAAAATATCTAAATACTCCTAGATACATCACCTCACTCACATATCAATCTATTTTGATAAAAATAACTACTCTCGTTGCAACTCAATTGCCAAATAAAATTTTCAACAACAAGTGACATTTTTAAAAAAATATGTTCGGTATTAAATTTTTCGTAATGTAATTAAATTATTATTCGACAAATAATTTTAATTGGGCCTCAAAATATATATATATATAAATACATATATTAAACATATTACAAACTCTATCAAAATATGTTTTTGGTACCTTAATTCACAAAATGAATTAAAATTGGGCTAAATGCCTAAGCAATTTAACACAAAATATCCTAAAATTGCATAAATTAGAGTTTAAAATTAAGGGTCTTACAAGTTCATTCATATAACTTTACTAGCTTAGGAATTTTTTCATACACACTCAAAATACACATGAGAACCAAAACTCCTACAATGGAGAATTTTGTGCTATGATAAAGCATAAATTAAGAAGTATTAGCTCTTGAGATTTGACACTAAATTTTGAACAGTATTTACTCAGAACCTTTTGCTAATTATTTTTTCATATTTTTTCCAACAAAAAATGAATAAGGAAGCAAGAAAAACATGAAACTCAAAACCAAGGTGAAAAAAGTAATTTCAAGCTTGAGCTACTTGAAGCAAGATCAAGCAAAATTACTAAGGAGATTCAAAATCAAGCGTGAGAAGATAATAAGAGGTATTTTAATAATGAAGATATGAATGGAACTAAAGAACCCATTAGCAAGCAAAACAAGCCATCAACTACTAAAATAGTAAGTTTCAAGGCTACGCGGTTAGACAAACAAATTCCAGGAGTCATGCAACCTTCAATTAACACTGCACCTCAAGCACAATATGAGTAATCGAATTGTGAAGCAATTGGTCAAACAAATACAACTACAATTCGAGTTATTGAATTTTGTACAGTTCAAAAAAGAAGTTTGGCATTGTCAAGAAAGTCTTAAATGAAGCATCAATATTTTGGATGTGTATTACTACTTGTGTTACAATATTTTTATAATTAAGTTGTTCTTCCTTATTATCATATATTTTAAATAAGACTTGATTATGTTTAACTCTTGTATGTTTTATTTTAATGACTTGTTTAATTTTTAATAATTTGAAAAAATGTTTGGAAAAAATTGTGGTTTAAAACGTGGCCTAAACATATTGGCAATATTTGACAAAGTGTGCTAAAAGTGCTAGCAACACATTCAAATTTATTGCCTTAAACCAAAATGTGTTGCTTATAAATTTATTTCCTTCTAGCAATGTTTGAAAAACCATGACCTTATTTGACAGACAACGTTTACGAAATGTGACCAAAATCAATCTATAAAATCGTGGCCGGAATCATTCAGAAAAATTGTTGCCTCTTTAAGTGTTTTCAACAACAGTTTTCTTGAATTCATGGGCAAAAGTAAAAACATTTTGGCCTTAGAGAATAGGCGACACCTACTTAGACCATACTTTATAAACCATTGCCTAAACTTTAGGCCACAATTTTTTTGGTTTACACCATACTTTTTTATTGTTGTCTACACTCAAAAATGTTGTAGTACTTTTGGTGGGGATTAATATCCACAATTCGTGACTTGAGGAAGGAGCAGGTTTACTAAACTGTAAGGTGAGTCAGATTCAACTAATTTATTTGAGAATGCCTATTGGAGATAATCCGCAGAGGTTAGCTTTTTGGAAGTCAATGGTAGACATAAAATTTGTGATCGCTTGTCAAGCTGGAATAAGCAGAATCTATCCACATGAGGTTGCATTGTTCTCATTAATGCATTTTTCTCTACTTTTTTCGATCTACTTCCATTCTTTCTAATGGGCTCCCTCATGTATCATTTCTAAAATTGATTCTTTACTTAAATCATTTCTCTGGGAGGGAGTTAGGACATGAGTAAAATTTATTGGGTTAAATGAGACAAAGTTTGTCTAAGTAAGGATAAGAGTGGTCTTGGGGTTCATAACTGTAACACTCCAATATTTTTATATATATTATATATGCGTCTTTTAGTAATTTTTTTAATTTATTATTTAATTAATAATTTATTCTACATGTAAATAAATTAAATTAAAATTTACCACTCCCTATTTTACTTGAATAATTATAACCTTTCTTTTTACTTAGTTATTTTGGTGTGACGTTACATTAGAATAGTTTATGGCATAATTAATTTCTACATAGACAATTGTGTATTTTGCTTATTTGATTAGTTTTGATAATCACGAAATTGATGTGTTACATATGTTTGTTTTATTTTGCTATGTGTGAGTGGTATTTTTGTCTTGCTTGATTTATTTAAGTTGATAAAATATTAGTTAAATTAGTAAATTAAATTGAAATTTATAAAATTTATATTGTTTGTTAATTTTATTTATGACCTAATAAGTACTCATTTTAGAGATATTATAGAGTTAGTGAAATCGTTTTACTCTCCTTTATGACAAGATTTTATGACGATTCATTGTGTGACATAATGTGCATTAACTCATTCTTAACACCTTTAATTTATTTTTTAATGGATAATTATAAATTTAATTATGAGTTTTAGTGAAATTAAGAGGGGACTATTCTCCTTTTTGTATCTCATGCATTCATCTCTTTTAAACTAAAATTATGATTTTATTTTAATTGTCTATAAAAATAATTTTATGATATTTTGGTTTCGTAACTATTAGATAAAAAATTAAAAGGGTGATGTGACCCTCTACATTATTTATTTAATTAAAATAAATGGTGTGACACCCTGTAATATATGGTTAACTTTATTAGTTAATCCTAATTAATTCATACACATAAATACATATGATTTCAATTGACTTTGTAACAACTTAATAAAATTAAATAAATAGTAATTATTGGTAGCATAATTTTGGAATTAAGTGCACGTAAATAGCTATTATGTTCATATATTTTCATTAGACCTCTTGTTGTCACACTTATTTGTCATTCGTACACTTCTAAAATAATTTTCTAAGTCATAAATCCCAATATATATCGGTGTTGAATTCATCATTGTCTCATGAGCTAATTCTCGTGCGAATTTAGAGATGTTAAGGAAGAAAGCGCCTAAAGTAAGGGCTTTTCCCCATGCAGAGTTAGGCTAGATATTAAATTAGCAGCAGTTTATAGGATATTGATATGATGTCTAGATGTCTTAAAAGTAAAAGGTTTATTTTATTTTGTCGTAAAGAAATTAACTATAATGTTTTGATTGTCTCTTTTGAGTAATACATCTATCTTAATGAACTTAATTATAGAGTTATATTTTATTATTATCCCTTGATAAATATGTTTGTAGTGAAAATGTTTAGTGCTTTACGTGTTTTACAGTATTTAATTATGAAGTTATAATTTTTATAATGATGTAATTAGTAATATGTTTATTATGATGTATTTGATTTTATTTGTTGACCTATGAGTATTTTAAATTTAAAACTTGGCTTTTATGAACAATATATGTGTCTTGAGAAAATTGACGAGAATTTTATATTTCTTTAAATTTAATAATATGAGAAAATTGATTATTGAATGCATTAATGAATAGTCCATTTTTAGAATGCTGAAAACTTTATAGTGAATGGAATGAAATTTATGTTGCTATTGTATTCTTATTAATATGAGTTTTAATGGTTATCAATAACATGTAGTCAAATCGAATCTTAAGGATTATTAAAATGAAAGTAGTGATTTTGAGATATTTGTTCACGTGCATATTTGATGTGTTGAAGTTATTGAGTTATAACTATGAACATCCATGAGAATATAAATTTAATGTTTTATGTGACTAAAAAATTTAATCTAAAATACTTTGTCCTTGTGGTTGCCTAAGTGGCTGGTGGTTTGTGTTTTAAATATAATTATCTTTATGGTTGCCTAAGTGGCTGGTGATTTGTGTTTTAAATATTTGTTATCTTTGTGGTTACCTAAGTGGCTGGTGATTTGTGTTTTAATTATTGTTATTTTTGTGGACTGCCTAAGTGGCTAATGATGTGTGGGATTATTTAAGTGAGTGGTGACTTGTGCATTTTGAGCATCATTATCATTTCATGACATATGAAATGCATCTTTAGATACATTTTATGACTTTTGATATATCTTTGAGAACTATTAAATAATCAATTTCTTTAAACCTTTTATTACAAAAGGATTTTATATTAATATTTTATGGTTGTTATTTTATTATTTGGTTTGATTTTTGCTGTGGGATGAACTGACCCCTTACACCAACATTTAGGTACTAATGATCTCAAAGAGTTAAGTTGCATGAATGATGTTTGGTTGGTGCACGCGCGTGGGAAAATGAGACTTTTATTTAAAACTAATGTTTTATATTACTAAAATTTTTGTGGTACATTGTAAAGTTATTTACTCATCATCATTAACTTTAAATAAAAATGTGGAAGTGAGATTTTATTCCAATTTAATGTCCTTAATTTCAGTCAACATTGTTTCTTTTGAATTTTACTTAAAGAGAATTTATTTTATTTTAGAGCATAAATAAATATTGATCTAACAATTGGAATATTAATTTTGTAAATGAATAAATAAATAATATTTTAGTAAATTACATTACGTTCTTTTACAACAACAAAAAATAATATATTTTTAAGTAATAATCAGATAAAAAAATTTGGGGCGTTACAATAACATTAAAGATTTTAGACTTAATTGCAGTTTTAGTCTCCTTATTTTTATCAAATCATGAAATCGTTCCTCCTATTTTAAAATTTGACATTTTTTGTTCCTCGTTATGATTTTTTTAATTAAGAAATGACAATGTTAAATACTTTAAAAAACGTGATATATGATATGATGATCTAGAATGATTAATATCCATACAATTGCAATAAAACCATATGAAAACATAACTTTCAACTTAAGAAAATTTTCATTTTTTTAATTTATTTAATGACATATGGTAATTAATGCATCTAGATAGTTCTATATCATGAAATTGTATGTCACATTATTTAAGATATGTTAAATCATTATTTTTTTAGTTCAAATATATGAGGTATGAACCAAAACTGTTGACTTTTAAAATAGAGGGATCAATTTCGTGAATTGGTTCAAATATATGATATGTTTCTTTGTAGATTAATAATCATGATAGACGGCGTTGCACCTTTGGGAGTGATGGTACATATATTGTTAAGGATGCTTACGATTTCCAATAAGGTTTGACATCTAATGAAGGCTCTGCGTCTCATTATGTGGTATGGAATAAGTTGGTTTCGTTAAAGGTGTTGGCGTTCGTTTGAAGACTCCTTAGCCACCGCTTAGCAACGAAGGATAATTTGCATCATAGACGCTTTAATTTTGGATGGTGAAGAGTTAACCTAACACCTTCATTTTCAATCATCTACATTCTTCAATCAAATAAACAATCTTCAATCATTTTCAACCCTAAACCCAGTATAAGCATTCTTCAGTCATCTTCAACACCATATTCAAAACCTTCAACTCTTTCAACACCATCTTCAATCACTTCAATCATCTTCAATCAATCAAGTAAGCAATTGTTGTTTTTCGTTTTCAAGTTAACTCTTTACATTTTTGAATTTTGGGTTTAACTCTTTACATTTTTGAATGGTTGTTTTTGAATGAAGATGGTGTTTTCTAGGTTTGATGGTAGGGTTTAGTTTTTTAGGTGCTAAACATGAACTCAAATCACGTACAATGATGGAGTTCAGCTATGTGAACTCAAATCATGTAAGTTGACATGAACTCAGTTCACGTAGGTTGATGGAGTTCACGTAAACTGATGGAGTTCACATATATGAACTCAGTTCACGTACACTGATGGAGTTTACTTACGTGAACTCAGTTCACGTACAATGATGGAGTTCACGTACGTGAACTCAATTCACGTAAGTTGATGGTTTTCTTGTGGAATTCACGTACGTGAACTCAGTTCACGTGGGTTGATGGTGTTCTTATGTTTCTGAACTTGCATAAATATTATGATGTTTTGATAATGATTATAATTTGTTTATGAAGAAATGGTGCGCACAATGTTTATTGATAAAGAGCGTCGTGTTATACTCGACGAAGGGATTGATGACGGTCGTCATGTTAGACCAACCACTTCTGCACAGGCTCACCATGTTCAGCGTGAATTGCTTGAACAACGAATATTACGGAAGCAACAAGCATAATAGGCGCAAGCAGAACAGGGGCAAGCAGAAGAGGCCTAAGCGGATGAGGCCCAACCTGAAGGAGATGACGGATATCCTGGTGGTCCGGATGACAGGTCTGTCTTAAGGACATATGGGGATCATGTTGCGACACGACTATGGGACGACGTAGTAAATTTATGAATCAAATTAAATATTTAATATCTACTTAATTGGTTTGAACTTATATTTGTTGGATTAACTTATTTCAGGATCGCAGAGAGTTAAGGGTTTTTAGCAATGGAAAAAAATGAAAAGAAGCTGTCATTGAAAATTGATAGCGTTTCAGCAAGTGCACTGAATCGTTGCAAGTAATAATGAAACAATAGTACTGAGTGTCGAACTCAAGGATTGCGTTTTACTATTGAATTATATGTAATTACTAAAATTGAACAAAAGGTTCCCAAGTTGATTGAAATAATATTTGAAATTAACATTAGTAATAAAATTGATCCTTGAAAATGAGAAAAATGTCAGGGTTGAGTTTCACTTGTGTCTAATTTGATCCTAGTTATTGAATTCCTTTATTGAATTATTACCGAATTCTCTTTATTATTCTTGCCCTAATGTCTTAGTGACATAACCTTTAATTCCAAAGTAACCCCTAATTTCTTAGTAGATTTAAGATTAGAATTAAGCATTACCGCATAGAAATTCTCTTGTAAACTATTTCTTTGCAACTAATTTAATTGGTTTCATGACCTGCATCTATCCCTAGACTACAAATTCATGAATTTCTCATCTCAAGCATTCGTAAAGTCCACTTCTGTTTCAAAATACGAACCGTAGAACATTTTAATGTTGTCAAGCAATAAAAAGCATTAAGCACAGAGATGAGAAAAATAATTCAACAAACTCATTAATATAACTAGAAATCAAATTAGAAAAATAAGGGTTTCATCTTGTTACACTCATCCCTAGCAAATATGGTTTAGTTACTCATGACAGAGATACAAAAGATAAGGATTAAAGAAGAATTACACGAATGATTCTTGATAAAACTACTCCAATGATGTTAGAAACAGACGTCTTTGAGTTTCTATGCTAGGGCACAAGTCTCCACACTTCCCAATAGTCAAAAAGATTCCTAAACAGTTAAAACATGCATTTTTATGAATGCTAATGCGCGTCACGCGCCCCAGGCGCGGGATTTGCGCTCTGGGCGCGCCTTGACAATGCTGAAAGGTTGCAAATGCACCTTAGGTGCAACTGGCGCGCTTATAGCGCACAGCTTCTTCTGATTGACATTTTCTGCATTTTCACCTCTTTAGAGTCTGAATTGGGTTCCCATGTCTTCATAAAAGTTGTAGCTATGGATCTTAGCTTTCATTTGAACTTAATTTAACTCCAATTGGACATCTACAACTCCAGATATGGCTGAAGTACTCCTTATAGGTCATGTTGATTTCACACCAAAATTCAACACTGCACTAAAACAATGTAACAACGCAAAACTTCGAAAAATCTCTACTTAATTAAGGAAATAAGAACATAAACATTTCATTAAATCAAAGAAATAAAATTAATAAAATATATCAAATAAATTCTTAAATTAACTAATGAATGAAATATAAATAAGAGTAAAAACAATAAAAAAAAAATATGCATATAATGAAGAGTCATCAAAAATCAAGAGGTTGAGGAACTTGTTAAAATTTTTGGTTTATATACATTGCTAAAATGCAGTTACGAGATGATCAACAAAGGTCTAATTTTTGCCTTTGTCGAGAGATGGTATCGCGACACCACTAACTTTTATATACATTGCTAAAATGCAGCCACGAGATGATCGACAAAGGTCTAATTTCTACCTTTGTCGAGAGATGGCATCACGACACCAAGAACTTTCATCTTCCAATTGGGGAGATGACCATTACTTTGGACGATGTTTTTTTGCTGCTGCATATACCCACCACTGATGCATTCTTCAGCATTAATATATTTAACAAGGATGACGCTGCAGAATTATTAGGTGAGCTTCTTAGGGTTAGTCTGGCTGCTGCATATGCTGAGTTTAACTTAACACAAACAACCATTGTTCGGTATAGTTGGTTGCTTGACGTATATCATTAATGATGTGCTGATCAACATTGGTGATGGCTGTGAGAGCATTTCTTTTATTTTTGGTGGGTTGCACTATTACAACGGTATCAGGGTATCTAACACTATTACAAGTATTTGCAGTTGCTTTCCTGATTTGATTTATTTCTTGATTTCGTGGTTTATTGCTTTACTGATTTATGAATATGTTATTATAAATGTGCAGACGTGCGTGTATGAGCATTTTCCAGCATTATATGCGAATTTTTGTCGACTATCTCAGATTTATGATGAGGACTATCCGAGAGCAGTTCGATGGAAGCCAAAACGGGATAAAGGTTTGGTTATTCCTTTTAGGAAAACACTGGATGAGATTGATGTTGATGACATATGTTGGACACCCTATAGAGAGCATAGACCGAAGCGACCAATTGAGGTTGTTTCATTATTCATAGGGTGGATACGCTAGGGTCCCAAGATGTATGCTCACTTACGAGATAGGGTATTGTGTCAATATGTTTACGTAATGCATTGTACATGTAGTTGACGCTGGGTAGTTGTACACAGACGTGCAGTCTGCGCAAATGAGTACATGGATTGGTTTCGTCGAATTTCTCATCCATATATCATTTGTAGAGAACTAGTCTATATAGCTCATTCGATTGTAGAACTTGTCGATGATGATCATGCTCCAGATGAAACAACGGTAAATTCATTTAACTTTAATTTATAACTTTATTAAATTAATGAGTCATGTAATTAATTAATATATTTTTTAATGCAGCGTCGAACAATACAAAATTGCATATGAGCTTCTTGGTCGACAACTTGTATTACTTCATGACGTCGCACTCGTGAATGAATTTATTTTGGTATTGCGATCTCAGAGGGGTAGTGGTAGAGATTGGACTCATGTAGTGCCACATCGTAGGAGACATAGACAAACTTATGATTTGTATTTGTTTTTTGAATATTTATTTTGTATATTTATTTTGGATATGTATTTTGGAAATGTATTTTGGATATGTATTTTGGATATCTATTTTGGATATATATTTTAGATATATATTTTAGATATCATTTTGGATTTCGACAATATTAATTAAACAACTTCATTATATTTGCAATCATTCAGTTGAATTAAACATGTTAATTAATTAAACAACTTCATTAAATGTCAACATATCAGTTTACAATACAATCATTTATAGTTTCTGGAAATATCTGCATCCAATGTTGCATGCGATCCCTATAAATAAATTCCCATTGTCGTGCTTCTTCATTGCAATATTTTTTCCACAAATTACTTGTTGGTGGTATAGGTGAATCTGACTTTAAGTAAACCTATTAAATTATAAATCAATTATCAATTATAAACCTGTTAATCAATAACAATTATCAATAACAAATCAATAACAATTATAAAATGAATTATCAATAACAATTTAAGATGACAATTAATACCTGTACGAAATGACAGTTATTAATAAATTCAATAGCAATCACACAATGATCTGACATAGATGTTGTTGGTGGACTTCGAAGTGGAAAATATGTTTGCGGTTGGTTAAGTGATAATGCGACGACAACCAAGTTAAACTTTGAAGCAATCACATATCCCATTTCTGGAAGTGTCATCTAATTATCCTTCGATGCAACTTGCTCAACATACACATTGTGTATATGTTTTCGAACACGATTTGCTCCACCAAATAGTATCTCGTAATGAGACATGAACTCTTGAAGCTCTATCACACAGTGTTGACATATGAATGCCCAACAGTTCTCACTCATTCCAAGTAAAGCTGCAATTGCACGATATCCACAATTACTATCATCGCCGACATCAATAATGTCATCTATGAATTTATGAATTTCAACTGGCAACCAATCTTTGAAGTTGAACTTTGCTAACTGATGACTGACATTTACAAATTTTCATCCTATACATGAACTCAGTTCACGTATGTATACGTGAATTCAATTCACATGTATGCTATGTGAATTGAGTTCATGTACACCTACGTTATCTCAGTTCACGTAGGTCATATGAATTTTTAAACCTCATTGATGTATTCAAACTTAATTGACGTACATTTACGTAAATCTAATTCAAGTAGAATCTGAATTTTCTAAATTTCATCAAATACGTAAATTCAGTTCACGTACGAAACCCATATTTGGAAAGAAAAAAAAATATCAGCTACAAAACACAATAAAATACATACCTAGTTGATTTGCGTCACTATAATGATGAAGATAATGAAAATGATGAAGATGTTAAAAATAATTCAAGATTATTGAATATGAACAATATATTTTTTAATATACTTTTTAATGCAACATCGAACAATACAAAATTGCAGATGAGCTTCTTGGTCGACAACTTGTATTACTTCATGACGTCGCACTCGTGAATGAATTTATTTTGGTATTGCGATCTCAGAGGGGTAGTGGTAGAGATTGGACTCATGTAGTGCCATATCGTAGGAGACATAGACAAACTTATGATTTGTATTTGTTTTTTGAATATTTATTTTGTATATTTATTTTGGATATGTATTTTGGAAATGTATTTTGGATATGTATTTTGGATATGTATTTTGGATATATATTTTAGATATGTATTTTAAATATCATTTTGGATTTCGACAATATTAATTAAACAACTTCATTATATTTGCAATCATTCAGTTGACTTAAACATGTTAATTAATTAAACAACTTCATTAAATGTCAATATATCAGTTTACAATACAATCATTTATAGTTTCTGGAAATATCTGCAACCAATGTTGCATGCAATCCCTGTAAATAAATTCCCATTGTCGTGCTTCTTCATCGCAATATTTTTTCCACAAATTACTTGCTGGTGGTATAGGGGAATCTGACTTTAAGTAAACCTATTAAATTACATAAATTATAAATCAATTATCAATTATAAACATGTTAATCAATAACAATTATCAATAACAAATCAATAACAATTATAAAATGAATTATCAATAACAATTCAATATGACAATTAATACCTGTACGAAATGACAGTTATTAACAAATTCAATAACAATCACACGATGATCTGACATAGATGTTGTTGGTGGACTTCGAAGTGGAAAGTTAAGTGATAATGCGACGACAATCAAGTTAAACTTTGAAGCAATCACATATCCCATTTTTGAAAGTGTCATCCAATTATCCTTCGATGCAACTTGCTCGACATACACATTGTGTATATGTTTTCGAACATGATTTGCTCCGCCAAATAGTATCTCATAATGAGACATGAACTCTTGAAGCTCTATCACACACTGTTGACAGATGAATGCCCAACAGTTCTCACCCATTCCAAGTAAAACTGCAATTGCACGATATCCACAATTACTATCATCACCGACATCAATAATGTCATCTATGAATTTATGAATTTCAACTGGCAACCAATCTTTGAAGTTGAACTTTGCTAAATGATGACTGACATTTACAAATTTTCATCCTATACGTGAACTCAGTTCACGTATGTATACGTGAATTCAATTCACATGTATGCTACGTGAATTGAGTTCACGTACACCTACGTTATCTCAGTTCACGTAGGTCATATGAATTTTTAAACTCCATTGATGTATTCAAACCTAATTGACATACGTTTACATAAATCTAATCACGTAGAATCTGAATTTTCTTAATTTCATTAAATACGTGAATTTAGTTCACGTACGAAACCCATATTTGGAAAGAAAAAAAAATATCAGCCACAAAACACAACAAAATACATACCTAGTTGATTTGAGACACTATAATGATGAAAATGATGAAGATGTTAAAAATAATTCAAGATTATTGAATATGAACAATATTTTTTTTAATATATTTTTTAATGCAGCGTCGAACAATACAAAATTGCAGATGAGCTTCTTGGCCAACAACTTGTATTACTTGATGGCGTTGCACTCGAGAACGAATTTATTTTGGTATTGCGATCTCAGAGGGGTAGTGGTAGAGATTGGACTCAAGTAGTGCAATATCGTATGAGACATAGACAAACTTATGATTTGTATTTGTTTTTTGAATATTTATTTTGTATATTTATTTTGGATATATATTTTGGAAATGTATTTTGTATATGTATTTTGGATATCTATTTTGGATATATATTTTAGATATATATTTTAGATATCATTTTGGATTTCGACAATATTAATTAAACAACTTCATTATATTTGCAATCATTCAGTTGAATTAAATATGTTAATTAATTAAACAACTTCATTAAATGTCAACATATCAGTTTACAATACAATCATTTATAGTTTCTGGAAATATCTACAACCAATGTTGCATGCAATCTCTGTAAATAAATTCCCATTGTCGTGCTTCTTCATCGCAATATTTTTTCCACAAATTACTTGCTGGTGGTATAGGGGAATCTGATTTTAATTAAACCTATTAAATTACATAAATTATAAATCAATTATCAATTATAAACCTGTTAATCAATAACAATTATCAATAACAAATCAATAACAATTATAAAATGAATTATCAATAACAATTCAATATGACAATTAATACCTGTACGAAATGACAATTATTAACAAATTCAATAACAATCACACGATGATCTGACATAGATGTTGTTGGTGGACTTCGAAGTAGAAAATATGTTTGCGGTTGGTTAAGTGATAATGCGACGACAACCAAGTTAAACTTTGAAGCAATCACATATCCCATTTCTAGAAGTGTCATCCAATTATCCTTCGATGCAACTTGCTCGACATACACATTGTGTATATGTTTTCGAACATGATTTGCTCCACCAAATAGTATCTTGTAATGAGACATGAACTCTTGAAGCTCTATCACACACTGTTGACAGATGAATGCCCAACAGTTCTCACCCATTCCAAGTAAAACTGCAATTGCACGATATCCACAATTACTATCATCACCGACATCAATAATGTCAGCTATGTATTTATGAATTTCAACTGACAACCAATCTTTGAAGTTGAACTTTGCTAACTGATGATTGACATTTACAAATTTTCATCCTATACGTGAACTCAGTTCTTGTATGTATACGTGAATTCAATTCACATGTATGCTACGTGAATTAAGTTCACGTACACCTACGTTATCTCAGTTCACGTAGGTCATATGAATTTTTAAACTCCATTGATGTATTCAAACTTAATTGACATACGTTTACGTAAATCTAATTCACGTAGAATCTGAATTTTCTTAATTTCATCAAATACGTGAATTCAGTTCACGTACGAAACCCATAATTGAAAAGAAAAGAAAAATATCAGCTACAAAACACAACAAAATACATACCTAGTTGATTTGAGTCACTATAATGATGAAAATGATGAAGATGTTAAAAATATTGCAAGATTATTGAATATGATGTGTATCGAAATGATTGAAGAATATTGAAGATGGTAGGTTAATAAAGATAGAGATAAAAAATTAGTGGTTAAGTAAATAAAGAAGAAAAGATAATTTGAATTTTTTGAATTTTAAAAAAAATTAAGGGGTGTGAAAAGCGAAATTATTAATACTTTTTTAAATACTTTGTTTAGTAGTTCCAAAAAAAATATAATAATAAAAGTAAAAGAGAAAAAAATAAATAAATAAACGGAAGGAAGGAAGAAGAAATGGTTAACGTGTTTTTTTTTTCGACAAAAAATGGTTAAAAGTTTTTGGTTCGTTTCTTTCACACAGGAACAGGAATAGGGTTTTGGACTTCGGTTGGAGCTAGTCACTGTTACTAACTTACAACAAAGCTTTAACTTTACTGAACCTCAGAAGCCAACTTCATCTTCACTCTTCCACCTTCCAATTCCAATAAGGTTTCACAAATTCTCAGATCTCTTTTTCATTATTGCATTTCAAATGCCTCATTTTCTTCAATTAACGTTCTTCCTCTTCTCCAACATGTACTCTCTCTCTTTTTCTATTTCAATTTAGGGTTTCCAATTTCTGGGTCTATTTTGTGATATTAGATTCAAATCATTATACTTTTCTGTTGAATTTTGCTTGAGAGTTAGGGTTAATTGTCACCTCTTATATTATTTCGTGTTTTTCCCCTAATTTCTTCGGCTGGATTTATTCTCTTGCTGAAAACGCAGTCTTTTTCTGTAGAAACCTCATTCCCACCGTTTCATTTGTGTACTAAATTAAATGTCTGAAGTAATTCTGTTTTGCATATTTTTATGAGATTTTAATATTTGTTTTTTTGAAGATATGTAGTAATGGGATTTGTTGATTAATCAAATTTTTCTAACATAAGCTTTTCGTGCCTTAGGACTGTAAACTAGATGATTTTTATTTTTGAAGCCTTGCTATTTTTGAATTCAAAGTAATCGCTGTATTACATTCAATTTTGTTTTATTCTTCGCAGCTTCAGTTTTATTTTCATTCATATATTTATATAGTAGTAACATGACTGAAATAATGAAATGTTGAAACACTGGATCCAAGATTCGACCTCGAGGACTTGCTTGATGTTACATCTAAGACTTCTGGATATAGAATAAAATTGATGTGTTTTGGGCCAGTTCATAGTAAATTTTAAGTGAGTAGATGTAAGGAAAGGACAAGTGTGACTTGAATAGGTTATTAGTTCTCGCTTGCCGATTAGTAAATATACTGTTCATGTTGTAGGCAATTGATTCTGTGAACTCGTCTTCTGGATCAAATTACCATGCAAGACCCTTGTGCTTGTGGTATGATTTTATTGAAATCAGAGAACTTGTATTTTGTCATGTATATTATATTCCCTTTGTTAGCTTTTTTGATGTTCTAGATGTTTAAACCATAAGATTAAGAGAAATTAGAATCTTTGTATTTTGGACATGCTATACGTGGAGTTAAGATTGGACGGTTGTAGACTTGTGATTATAGAATGTCCTACTTCTAAGAAACTTGGGAAGAGAGACATGGATATTCTTTCTTTCTAATAAAGAAAGTTTCTTGGAGAAAACTATAACTTACCAATATTGTATCAGAAACAGTAGAAAATGGCTTCTATTAATAAGTTTTAGCTCATTACCGCCAGATTGGTATTTGCTTACATGTTATTTATTTGCACGATTAGTTATATTGTATTTGTTGTAATAATTTTCTTTAGTGATTATCTCTATTTTTGTGTTGTACATTTGTATCATATTTTCTCTCTTCTCCGAATTAGAGCACCCCTATTTTCCTTGTATTATAAATTTATATATTTGAGGTCGTGGATCATGTTTGAATGAGTTTCTTTTCCTGGGAGAGTCCCAAAAACAATACTTAAACTCCACCAAGCATGAAACACCATGTGAAATGATACAAGTATTTATTGCTAGAAATAAAAGTACGTAATGGCACATTGCTTTTAGCAGGTGACGTTTTGAATAGGTTGAATGTGTTTCACTCATGCATCCACTCCCTGCATGCTTTTACACACATTCTCAATGATTTCTCTTGCACTTAACACCTTGATTGAACTTTTTTGAAATCTTTCAGGTTCTGTGTTAATTTTGATTCTGTTGACGGAAAGCTTGTTCATCTTCCCCGCAATTGGCGTTAGCTATGCTACCCACTGGAGCAAAAGAGACCCAATTACGTGAGAGCAACAGTCAGAAGGTCCACCCCCAACCAATGGAAGAAGCCATGAACCAGAATCCAGAAGCTGTGGAAACCCTAGTTTCTAAAATTTTCACAAATATCTCTTCTCTGAAGTCTGCTTATATCCAATTGCAAGCTGCTCATACTCCCTATGATCCTGATAAAATCCACACTGCTGATAAACTTGTTATTAGTGAGCTGAAAAATCTATCTGAACTCAAGCATTTCTACAGGGAAAACAACCCAAAGCCCGTTTGCGTTTCTCCCCAAGACTCGCGTTTAGCTGCAGAAATTCAAGAACAACAGAGCCTCCTGAAAACCTACGAGGTCATGGTTAAGAAATTTCAGTCTGAAATTCAGAATAAAGATTCAGAGATCCATCAACTGCAACAGCAGATTGAGGAGGCTAGTCAGAAGCGAGCAAAACTAGAGAAAAATCTGAAGCTTAGAGGTTTGTCAAGTAAAGAATCCGAAGATGGAAATGGATTTTTCCCTGTTGATCTAACTCCAGATCTCTTTACCACTTCTGTGGAAGCAGCTGCGAAAGCAATTCATGATTTTTCAAAACCTTTGATCAACATGATGAAAGCTGCTGGGTGGGACCTTGATGCTGCTGCTAACTCAATTGAACCCAATGTTGTTTATGCGAAGAGAGCTCATAAGAAATATGCATTCGAGTCTTACATATGCCAAAGAATGTTTGGTTGCTTCGAGAACGAAAGCTTCTCTGTCAAATCAGACAATATTATAGTTGACAAAGAGAGCTTCTTCCACCAATTTCTTGCTTTAAGGGAGATGGATCCTTTGGACATGCTAGGGCAAAATCCAGATTCAATTTTTGGAAAATTTTGCAGGAGCAAATACGTGGTCGTTGTTCATCCAAAAATGGAAGCATCATTCTTCGGAAATTTAGATCAGCGAAATTACGTGATGGGTGGAGGGCATCCTAGGACTCCCTTTTACCAGGCTTTTCTGAAACTGGCCAAGTCGATTTGGCTTCTACACAAATTGGCTTATTCTTTTGAGCCAAATGTCAAGGTATTTCAGGTTAAAGGAGGGAGCGAATTCTCTGATGTTTACATGGAAAGTGTGGTCAAGAATCTGATAATGGATGACAGTGATGAAAAGCCAAAAGTTGGATTGATGGTTATGCCTGGATTTTCGATTGGGGGAAGTGTGATTCAGAGTAAAGTTTACCTCTCTGGTGTGAAGGTAGCTGAATGATTCCTGTAAACAGACAGGCTTTTTGGCAAAATGCCTATTCGGTTGTATGTGTTTGTTTCAGCTATCATTGTCTTATCTTGTAAGATAATGTCGTGTTTGTAATTTTAAGATCCCTTTTAGTGTTTGTAAGATTACATGGTCCCTTTATCTGGCTGTAAGTTCAAGTCCAAGTCTCTTGTTGTAACTCTAATTCTAGTATTTGTGGGAGGGAGATTTGAAGGTATATAAAAGTTTTCCCTTTACTCATGAATTTCATTGCTTTCGGGAGAAAAAGATTCCTGGGTACATTGTTACAGCAGAGTGCACTATACCAATCAATGAGTAGTACATTACCACTTCAAAATGAAAAAAATTTCAGCGAAGATTTAGATTGCTTATAGTCAGCATTTTCTCACAGTTCGGACATTGGTTGCGGTGGGAAATTTGGAATGAGATCAGCCGATTTTGTTTTTTTTTAAACTAAAATGTTGGACTTGAAATTTGAATTGTCTGGCCTCGATCTAATGATCATTGATGTGCTGAATGTGTGGATTGTTGACTGCAGACAATCCAAATCTCACAAGAGAATGAGTCAAAGAAAAAAAGAAAGAGAATGAGGACACTCTTTTGATGAAGTAGTTTGAATGATATAATTTATTTATAAATGATTAGTTTTTACAAATTGTGCTTTTAAAAAAAAAATCTTTACCTAATCGATAGTAACAAATATTGTCTTGTTTATAGCAACTATTTTGCCAAAAATACTTTTAGAACCAGGTTGGTTTGAAGAACTATGACACTTACTTAATTTGATGATAACAAAATGAATTTGTGGAAATAATTTAAAGCACTAATATTCTGATTAAGTGTGTAGTTTCCAAATAAAGTTAATTTTGTAGAATCTTATGTTGTATCCTCTGATGATTGGAGTGAGATATAGGAACACCAAGCCTCCTCTTTTGAGTCAGTATTTTAAGCCTGGTAATCATGCTTTGAAACGCGTATCTAATGACTTGGTAATACAATCAATGATATAAGAACATGTTCGTCTATCTCTGATGAATGCAACAAGAATTAGATTGTTTGCCTATGATAATATTGACAAGCAAATCATTGTCTGTCTCTGATAATCACATCAAGTATTTGATCATCTGACTCTAATTTATAATGTATGCTTGATGAAAGTTAATATTATGATGAAAGTTAATGCTTTGAAGAAGACAACTTTTGCACATCCTCTAAAGAACATCCTGAATTTGTTACTTGTTTGAAAGGTCTATGAGACATGCTCTGATCATCGTTTCCTCTACTTCCTATGTCTCCATACCAAGATATGTTGAATCAATTACAAGGAGTCATTTTGGAAAGTTTTCTATGGCAAATCATTCTCAAAATATTTGATACGAAACTTCATGATATATGCTGATTTTTTGCAATCAGGACAACGACCTGAAACCCTAAACAATCTCTATAAAAGGATGTGCATTCCTCACTTGAAACATACAATAAGAAACACACTGCTATAAGCATATACAGTCACATATGCACTCTTGCTCTTAATCATTCATTGTACCTAATTGTTGAGAATAGTTTCTAAGAGTACAACTTTGTAAACACACTTTTGTGAGATTTTTTTTCAGAAAACCTAAACCTATTTGATGGACTTGTGATCACTTAACCGTATTTGAGTAAAGATTTGTTATTATGCCTAACTGTGGTGATGAAGTTATATGTGGAAATATTATCATGCCTCCCCTATTTGATGCGGAAATATTTGAGTACTGAAAAGACAGCCTCATAAGCTTCTATATCTCTCACGATCCTGAACCGTGGGACATAGTCAAAGATGGCTATGAGGCTCCAAAAGATGACGTTGGTGTTGAAATATCCAGAAAATGATCTCGACATTGAACAAAAGAAACAATACAAAATGCATCATAAAGCCAGCACCTTCATGATGAATGTTATCACTTCAACCATTTTTGGTCTTAAAATAATTTATCAGTCACAACTCCCACACTTTCTTTTCTTTTCAAACCATTAAACTTCTACTGTTCTATCTGAATCTCTCTTGCTTCAATGGCTTCAATCCCCTCAACTGCAAACGCATCTTATGTTCCTACCCTACAATGTAATATAGACCAGTTAGAGATTCTTCACGAACTAAAGGTTGACTTTGCAAACCTAATTGCGAATGATTTTGATTTCATTGAGGACTTTATTGTTCTAGGTTGGCTTGAATATTATTACCTAGTACAAGAGGTTGCTTTGGAAATTCCAGTTAAAGAGTTTTGGAAGTTCGCTGCTCCAAACTCATACAATGAAATGTGAAGCACTGTGTTAGGGCTTCCTATCAAGATCACTCATCAATCTTATGTTGCCATCACCAAATTCCCAAATGAAGGCACACTGATTGAGAATGCCTATTGGTCAAAGGTTTGTAAGATATATGCCTCCTTGACTATGATTTTGATATAACTTCCAAAGATACAATGTATATGCATTATCTGATTAATCTAATAGTTTGGGTTGAGATACATTTCAGGAAAGAATCAAACACTACACTTGGACAAATCTTGGATCTCAAGCAATCAAGCAAAGATTGATCATATCATACAAGGCTTGAAGATTATGTGTAAATTTGTCTATTGTTCAAAGTGTTTATTAGTTAGATTCATCATTATGATTTCACACATCTAATATTTGCCAATTAAAACTGAAATCATAAAATAAATGTGTTAATCAATCAATTGGTTAATCGATTTTCTGATTCATAGAACAAAGTTTTCACTGAGTTAATCGATTACTTAAATGTTTTTATCAGACCTGTGTTCTATGATTAAAAGAACTCGATTGGACAATTGATTGATATACTTTTCTTAAGTTACAAGCTTTCTACTAATTAATTAGTTAGTCGATTGCATGAATGAATTAGTTCATCATTTATCAGAAACATATTGCATAATTGATTGACACATCAATTTTAATTAAATATCTGAGTTACAGGGACAAATCAGTCGATTGGCAAATACTTAGTGTGAGAATTCATTGTGATTGAATAAAGTGTTTTAGTCTTTTTTGAATGAACCAACTTTGTAAAAGAAAGAGAGTGGAAATCTAGTATTATGAAACTGGTGGTCATCTTTTAGAGTATGTGTGATCATCTAAAAGAGATCTCAATTTGATCTTGCTAGAGCTTGGTATTTAGTTCTTAAGGATAGATTGGTTGTTGTTGTAGATTGATGTTGAGTTAGATGTATAGGCATTGAAGTGCTGGAAAGTCTGTAAACATACTCAAATCATTTCTAGTAAAGGCTGGAATCAGTAAGTGATTTTGGGACTGGATGTAGACTATCGAATAGATAGTTGAACCAATATAAAAATCCCTGGTGCACACTTCTCTATCTCTATACTCTTTATCTTGATAATAAATGTGTTCTTGAATCTCAGTTTTGAATAAGTTTTGAATCTATTATTGTTAAATTGGAATTAATATTAAACAAGTTGGTTTTAATATTAAGTTCATCACTTAGGAAGGAATTGGATAATCTGGTTAATAATATTGTGTACAACTTCCTAAGGATAGAGGCCATTCCACCAACAAGGTTGTCTCATTCAAAATCAACAAAGAGCTTTTTGAAGACCCCAAGGTGAACTCTAAGTATGTACACCTCAAACTTAAGTATAGAGTTTTGTTCAAAATTTTGCTTGGGTGTGTGGTGCCCAAAGGTGGGTCGGGAGACCACATTAGAAAAAACCACACTGATTTAATGTGGAACATCTCTCAAAGGGTTAGGACGAATGTAAGACCCATAATTTTAAAGTCTACTCTATGTAATTTGGTGTATTTTTGGTTTTGAACTCGGAGGCTTTTTAGTCAAAGTTATTAATATTTTGGAGTTTATATGACCAAAAAGATATTTTGATGCCTGATTATAATTACTCTTCGTTAAATACATTAAATTTACTGCGGTGAATCTTTTGCGAAGAGTTTAATGCGTTATGGGTGAGGGTAATTTAATAAATATCTAAAGATTTGGAGATATTTGTTAATTATTATTAATATATATATATATATATATATATATATATATATATATATATATATATATATATATATATGTTTATATATAAAGAAATGGGAAGGAAAGAAAAAGGGAAAAAGGAAAGAAAGAGAAAGGAGGGAAAAGCAAAAAATTTCCATCTTCTTCCTCCTCTACTGCCTCGTGTGTTCACTTTCTTCCTTCCTCCATCTTCATCCATTTTAGTTGCTCTTGCTTCCTTTGAGTTCGAAAAGTGATAGTGGGTGATAGGACAAGGACTTCTCAACTTCACTCTCCCTCTTTGATCCGAAAACGAAGAAAAACGGTTTAGGGATTTCAAAACCGTCAAACACAAATCTTCCCATTTCTTCTATATCTAAGCTTCGTTTCACGAAGAGATAGAAGGGAAAGTTGCTCACCTCCATGCTACGGTGCTAGTGGACCAACTTTGGAAGCGACATTGCGAGCGGAGATTTTACAGGATTTACTCGCGGTACCGTAATCGAACGTGGAAGCTAACGTGAAGGTAAGGGCTCCTTCCAAACTTTTAGTTTGCATTTAGGGACTTACTTGTGGTTGTGTGGAAAAGAATTTGGTTAGTGTTAAAGTAATGTTTAGTGGAGAATGAATTTTAAACCCATTTATGTATGATTTCGAGTATATGAAACTTGTTGTGTTTGAGTGATGGATTGTGTTAATTTGTGTCATCGTATTCGGCATGTTCATACTTGATGTTTGTTGATTGATGTGTTTTGGTGTGAATTATGGATTGAATGTGAAAGTATGTTTGAGTTTGTTTTGTTTGGAATTTGAAAACCATTAAGTGAAACGAGTATTAAGAATGGGGAATCTCTTAATGTCTTGTTTACTTAATGTGAGTTTGTGAAAATCGTTTAAGTTAAATGAGAATTAAGAATGGGGAATCTCTTAATGTCTCGTTTACCTAATGTTGTTTGAAAATCGTTTAAGTTAACTGGGCGTTAAGAATGGGGAATCTCTTAATGTCTTGGTTGCTTAACGTTTGTTTTTGAAAAATCGTTTCAGTTAAATGAGTATTAAGAATGGGGAATCTCTTAATGACTTGTTTACTGAATGTCTTGTTGTGGAAATCGTTTAAGTCAAAAGTATATTAAGAATGGGGAATCTCTTAATATGTCTGTTTGCTTATGGTTGTTGTGAAAATCGTGAAGTTAAATGAGTATTAAGAATGGGGAATCTCTTGATATCTGCGTTTACTTAATGTCGTCGTGAAAATGATTTTGTGGAGAAATGAATTGTCGAGTCAAGGTGATGCCATGTGATTTGTTGGTTCATCTTGTCTGTGTTGGGATTGTCGAGTCAAGGTGATGCCATGTGATTTGTTGGTTCATCTTGTCTGTGTTGGGATTGTCGAGTCAAGGTGATGCCATGTGATTTGTTGGTTCATCTTGTCTGTGTTGGGATTGTCGAGTCAAGGTGATGCCATGTGATTTGTTGGTTCATCTTGTCTGTGTTGGGATTGTCGAGTCAAGGTGATTCCATGTGATTTGTTGGTTCATCTTGTCTGTGTTGGGATTGTCGAGTCAAGGTGATGCCATGTGATTTGTTGGTTCATCTTGTCCGTGTTGGGATTGTCGAGTCAAGGTGATGCCATGTGATTTGTTGGTTCATCTTGTCTGTGTTGGGATTGTCGAGTCAAGGTGATGCCATGTGATTTGTTGGTTCATCTTGTCCGTGTTGGAATTGTCGAGTCAAGGTGATGCCATGTGATTTGTTGGTTCATCTTGTCTGTGTTGGGATTGTCGAGTCAAGGTGATGCCATGTGATTTGTTGGTTCATCTTGTCTGTGTTGGGATTGTCGAGTCAAGGTGATGCCATATGATTTGTTGGTTCATCTTGTCCGTGTTGGGATTGTCGATTTAAGGTGATGCCATGTGATTTGTTGGTTCATCTTGTCTGTGTTGGGATTGTCGAGTCAAGGTGATGCCATGTGATTTGTTGGTTCATCTTGTCCGTGTTGGGATTGTCGAGTCAAGGTGATGCCATGTGATTTGTTGGTTCATCTTGTCCGTTTTGGGATTGTCAAGTCAAGGTGATGCCATGTGATTTGTTGGTTCATCCTGTCCGTGTTGGAATTGTCGAGTCAAGATGATGCCATGTGATTTGTTGGTTCATCCTGTCCGTGTTGGAATTGTCGAGTCAAGATGATGCCATGTGATTTGTTGGTTCATCTTGTCTGTGTTGGGAATGTCGAGTCAGGGTGATGCCATGTGATTGTTGGTTCATCTTGTCTGTGATGGGATTGTCGCGTCAAGGTGGTGCCATGTGATTTGTTGGTTCATCTTGTCTATGTGGGTATTGCATTGTAATCGTTAAGCGGTATGTTTTGAAATTGTGTGTAAGTGTGTTGATTCAAGTTTATTAGAGTATTTGAACTTGAGATGTCATTGTGATTGTGTTGATTTTACTAAGAGTTATGTTTTGGAATTATGTGATAGCAAGTTTGATTGCAAAACTATTTCGAAAATCCAACTTGTCGTGGTGATTGTGTAGGAATTGCTAAGTGTTAAGATTTGGAGTTGTGTATGAATGTGATTGAATTAGTTTATGTATTTTCGAAAGAATAGGCAGGGAAATCGATTGCCCAATCGATTGGCATTAAGTCAGTGGCTCAGCTATGCTGTCAATCAATTGCCCAATCGATTGGCATTAAGTCAGTGGCTCAGCTATGCTGTCAATCAATTGCTCAATCGATTGGCAGTAAGTCAGTGGCTCAGCTATGCTGTCAATCAATTGTCCAATCAATTGTCGATTGATTTAAGCCCAGAGTTCAGATTTTTCAAAACAACCTTCAAGCAATCGATTTCCCAATCGATTGGCTTAGTGGAAATTCTTATTTTGAGTTAGATAATCGATTGCTCAATTAATTTATCAATGTTTTGTTCAGTTGTGTATTACTTGATGGATTGAGAACTCTATTTGATTTCATTTACATTTGGCAAGCATTGTATGAACTTTTAGCATATGGAAAATCCTTTTAAGGTGCATGCTAAGTTGAAAAGGTATTTTGTGCATTTAAAAACTTAAATGTTATGCGTTAACTGTTAATTTCGGTTGGTGACCCTTTACAACTATTGTGGAAATCTGGGCTTTGCCCTCAGATGAGAGTCAGGATGATCCCACCGGTTCATACCCTCCGGACGGGAATGTGGATGGGAGTGCTTGATTGGAGCTATGTTAGGAGAATCTCACGGGGCACGTGGAGATTACTCAAGGCGTATGGTTTTTTGTTATATATAGAATGATCAGACTAGGTTGTCACTCAGGACACATATGTCTTTCTTTTGGGCTACCTTTATGTTAAGTTGAAAGGATGTACCTGTACTATTGTTGACATCAGGACATGCTTTGGATTTATATTTTGAAAAACTTTTCCGCTGCTTGTAAATTTTAATGACTTAATTATTTATCCAAAGGTTTTACCTTATTTATTTCTCGGTTGTATTTTAATTTATTTTAAATAAAAAAATACACCCTCGCTTTGAAAAACGGGGTGTTACAACGAACCTTCCCCACATCATCTTGGAACACATGACGTCCCATGTCATCAGCTCTAGGACATGGAAGATTAGGTCTATCTACGGATGTATCAATCTAGCCAAGTTATGGCTCTGACTTGTCTACCTCTTCCTAAGATTGCACGAATAGAAAAAGAGTTGTCAAGACTTTGAGGATTGAAGAGGATGAGGAAGAAGAAACCAAAATCAATGAAGACATGACACCCCGTTAAGAGGAAGAGGTACAACAAAATTATAAGCAAACTAGTCCTACCCTCCATCCTGAACCTGAACCTTCCATACCTTATCCCCAACATATTAACATAGTTTTCCCTTCATCCAACCATGCACCTGCCACCCCTCCTAACTGTAACACCTTGAATGAGATGTTTAAAGCTACCTTAACAAAACATTTTGCATCCGTCCCATACAAAACCCACCATATCCCACACATGCCTTACACATCAACTAAAACACCTACCTCCTCTAATTTTTCTCCACCATACGCCTCTTCCAACCTAGTACCTAACCTGACATCACCAAGCCCTATACATCGCTCCCCCTAAGAAGCTGAGATAATATCTCTAGTTCTTGTTGACTTAGTCTTTGATACATCATTAAACAACTACTTCCACACATTTCTTTTCTAATCATGCCGCCTCCACCATCCTTCTTGATCTTATTCACCTCACACAATCCATTTCCTCTAGCTTCCCAGACCTCAACACATTCCTTACTGCCAAAATTACCTCAACCCAGAATTATATGTTCAAAGTTTCGACCCTAATGATGTTTCAAATTAGTGGAACAAGGTTCTATCTTTTTGTCACCAAACTAGATTAGGGCCACAAAGGATCATGGACTACAGTTGGTTTCGTAGAATTCTGCAAATTTCATACAAACATCATAGATCCTCTACTTATGGATCTTGTAGCTTTAGAAATCCAAGAGCAGTCGGTCCAAAATGCTTCCAACAACCCATCAAATGTTATGTATTTTAATAGTTTCTTATTTTCTTAAATATATATTTCATTGATCGATAAATATATATTTGATTTCTTTTCTTTAATCTATGATTTTCTGCTATGTTTTATCAAATGCGATCAGCTAATTAGGCGAGCCAACTAATTAGCCTACAAATTCAATATCTATTTCTATTAAGGAATGAAAATAATTAAAAACGAAATTAAAACTGCAAAGTTCTTTTAAAACATTAATGATACTGAAAATTTAATACATACACATGAGACTTGATTAAAAAATAAAACCACCCAAAGAAAAAACATGTACATATACATGAACAAACAAAGGGCGATAAAATAAACATTGTTTAGCTTTTCAAGGCTTCTTGGTAGTTCTAGCTGCTTGTTGTCGGTACCTAGAAGCATAACTATGGAACAAAGCAAGTGCATTACTAGTAACTTGAGCAACATTCTTCGCCTTAACCTTAATCATCGCTAACCTTTTACTCATCCTATGACCTGGGAATGATTGAACACAACTACTTGCATCGGTTAAGGCAGTGCTCACCCATGTCTCAACATTACTTATATGCCACAACACTTTAACACTAATGCCGGTGCTAGATTGGTTCAACCTTTTTAATTCTTTGATGGCTTGACTAAGTTGATCAACACTATCATTGATTTGATTCACACAATCTTGCACGGTTAAGTACATCCTATTTTTATGACTAGTTGTTTGGAGTTCCTTTGTCACTTTTAAAAGGTATCCTCTTGTGTGTAAGGCTCTAGAGAGGCTCACGGACAAGGCAACATGGGCCAACTGTTGAGGACCATTTATAGTTGAGTTGGAAAAATTTTTAAGGCAACGAATGCATAGGTTAGGATAGAGGGTACCATGGCAAGAGGACTCTATGTAGGTTATTGTTTGGGAGTTGTTTTTGGCCAAGGAGGACTCTAAGAGGAGTGAGAGGAAAATGGCTAGTGATGTGAGAATGAGTTTTTGTGCCATTTTAGGTTACAGTGAACCTTGGTTAATTAGTTAATATGATATGATGGGAGAAGAAACTTTTCAAACTTTAAATTTGATGAAATTGGCTATAGTGTTTGTTGCTTTTATAGAGAGTTCCTCATATGTTCCCACATGCAAATATTTTGGTCAAATTCCCACATGTCATTATGCGTAGCAATTTTGTTTATTTTATTTTCTTTGCTTTTTTGGCCCATGTTGCGTTTATTGAAGTCCATTATACGCGCAATGAGTTGCACAAACAATAAAGAGAAACAATAGGGGTAATATAAAAAAGCTAATAGAAGTTGGTCGGTCAAAAACCTTATTACTAGGCATTTAATACTATCATCATGTGTATATTATAGTAGATATTAGATTCTTGAAAAAGATTGTCCGCCTTAATGAAATATTAATAAATTAATACTAACTTGGAGTAAAACCCCAATTCAAGAAGCTTGTTTCCTTATTTGAGTGAATTGGTGTGTGAAGTAATATTGTGGGTCAAACTTGTGTTTTACACGTTTAAAGATACGTTAGGTGTATGTTTGGATTGAAGCTTTTGGAGGAGAGAGTTTGGGAAAGTTAGATCGCTAATTTATAGTATACAAGTTTATATGATTAAAATATATAGTTGTTTTGATAAATTTTCACAAGCTTATAGTGATTTTTTAAAAGCTATTTTTGCCAAATTTCCACAAGCTTATAGTGATTTTTTAAATCCTATTTTTGATAGTATTTGAGCTCATAAATGATGTTTGAAATTGTTTTTTAATTTTAATAAAAGAAACGACAGTTATTATAATTTAAATTGAAGAATATATGTCTGACATGACGTAACTACGATTAAATTTTTGGAGTGATCAACTATATTTAAGAGATTCATTCAATAAATATATATTAAAAGAATAATTACTTAAAAATTCTAATTTGAAAGTGTGGTTTCAGTTTTATTCTAATTTGAAAAAAATCATAAGTAATTGGGAAAATTTAAAGAGTGAAAATAAGAGCCATAGTATGATACACAAAAAGATAAACTTGTAATACTAAAAAGAAATGTTAACTATTCATATAAATTTGTTATTGTCATAATCACATTTTTTATTTTATTCCCACTAAAAATGTTTAACTATTCATAGAAATTAAAAAGTTAGAGAAGTTTATATCAAATCTCATTTGAGAAATTGTTGCAAGTAGACATGCAGAATTAACTCCACAGCAACTAAAAAGTGAAAACGTATTTTTTATTCATAAAAATGGGTTTCACCTCAAATGAAAATCTATTGTAAACAATGCACTATTAATTACTTTTACATAGTATGTAAAATAAATCAGAAAATCCGTAGAGATCAGGCCACCTTAACTTACGATCTTCGTTTGTCCTTATACCGGGATGCAATACAATTTTGTTAAAAATAAAAAATGATGAATTAGGAATAGGGTCACCTTAACTTCCAACCTCTGTCTGGTTTTATACACTGATATAATACAAATTTCTTAAAAACAAAAAGGATGAATTTATCAATAAATTCATAACACCCAAATTAATAGCATAAAATGATAATATAATATAAAACGACAACATATCTATATATATATAATGAAATTCAAATGTTCAGAATATTTATACCTTTAGACTAAATTTATAATGGTTCAAAACTATTATGTCAATATGAACTAAATTGAACATTATTACAAGACGAAAAAACTAAAAAACACTGCACCAATATCATAAAACAAAAAAGTGTCACACTTAAACATGAAATCACAAAAAAAAAATTATGAAAAATTAAATTTGTGTAGAAGTAACTTATTTAGATAAAATGAAGGAAAATAATTTGGAGGGGTGATTCTATAATAAAACAATGATTGTAAATCGTCACTCTCTGATAAAGGAAGAAGAAGATAACATATGATTTATTATTTGAGAGGATCTTGCCAATTAGCTTAAGATAATCAATTAATTAGACGAGGAAATCCTAAAATTAACCTAAAAAGTCAAATTGAGAAGAATAATAGTATTAGAACACAAAACTCTATACAAATACAATACTATATAAAATATAAATGGGTCACATTTTGTATTTGTATTTTGATACACAATATTGTATTTGTATCTTATTTGGTGTCAAATTTTATGTTCTAATAACATTACTCAATTGAAAATTACAATCTACGATTAGATTAATATAGTCTGCTAAGGGATCAATGGATAAGTCAAAATTTAAAAGTTAGTTAAATTAATTTTAATTGATTAGTGAAAATAAATTTAGAAATACAGGAGTACTAGTACTATTGAAATATAAGGAATAGTAAGTAATAAATAACGTCTATAATGGACAATAAGTGATAATGTTAATAATTATGGCTAGAGTAATCCTAACGTAAAATGTTTAGAAGTCAATAATCAGTTAGTTAAGGAAGATTAGTTGATTAGCATGACTGACTAATTATTAATTAACAAATAATGATTAATATAACAAGGTTCAAGATAATATCATTAAACGATAAGTTTAATCAACTTAATATTGTTTAATAATAATATAGATATAATTTGTGGGTAACTATAATAAAGGTAAGCATATCTAAGTTGCTCTTATTTTTGTAAAAACAAACCAATTTCTTAAACAAGAGCAATCTAATTATGCTTATTTTTATTATAGCTATCTATTAATTATATTAAGAGAAATCTTTTATATATATATATATATTTAAAAAAGTGGTTTTTATATATTTTTAGAGATTTTTTATTTTTTGTTTTGTGATTATGTCGTTTAAGTGCGACGTTATTTTGTTCATCGTCTTAGTGTGACATTATAATTTTTCATTTTATTGTAGTATTTTAATTTATTTCAAGTTTGCATTTTAAGTGTTTGGTAAGATGTATGATAGTAATTTGTCTAGTCGATATCATATTTTGAATATGGGAGTAATGAAAGCTATTATCAAATTAAACACTCTCTGAGTTTTAGATATAATTTGCCAAAAGGTTGTTGAATTGATCATATCAGAGTTAGCAGAATCCATGTATATGAGTTAATTGATGATTATGTTGCATTGCATCCTATATATTGAATGCATTCGTTGAATTATTAGACTATATGTGACCTATGAGTTGATTGTTAATTATGTGGTTGTGATGTATGCATTACTCTATATTATATGTTATAAAATGTTAAGAGTTGAACTTTATTAATTAGATCAACATAAACTAGTCAATACGTTTGTTGCATGAGCACATATTACTTTCTTTATGCAAATTATGTTTTTCATTGTACAGCCAACAATTTAGATATACTATGGTGAAAATGAGTTGATGAAGGATTGCTATGTGACAATGAGACTAAGGACTTGCAATTTTAGTATATAGTTACATCAAACGTAGGACAAGGGAAGGTATCTTTATAATTCAATGTTTTTTTATATAAATATGTTGGATTTTGAGTTTCAAAAACTATTTAAAAATTACAATTTATGCCACCGAAGATATTATTGGGTTGAGTTGCAGACTAGGTCGCTCTCTTTAAGACATTTCGCGACACTGTCCAAATTGTACAAGGCAGACTATCAACCACGAAGTCTCCAAGATAAAACAACTTAGATTCACTGTATCGGAGTTCCACTGCACCGTAGAAAACCGTTGTAGAATTACACCCTCAATGTGGCGTTTAAAGCCACTCTTAATATGACGGTTAAAATCACCCTCAATATGGTACTACCACACCTCATAACTATAACAACCGCTCTAAAAACAAATGGATTACGACACTACAATCGTTCTAGAAAACAAAGGGACTGCAGCATAACGACCGCTCTAAAAATCGAAGGGATTGTGACATAACAACCGCTCTAAAAAACGAAGGAACTACGGCATAACGACCGCTCTAAAAAACCGGAAGGGACGACAGCATAATAACCGCTCTAAAAAACTAAAAGGGACTGCGGCATAATGACCGCTCTAAAAATTGAAGAGACTGCGGCGTAACAAGCGCTCTATAAAACCGAAAGGAACTGCGGCATAATAACCGCTCTAAAAACCAAAAGAGACTGCGGCATAGCAGCCGCTCTAAAAACGAAACTTTTGTGTACTTTTCACAAAAGTTTGAAGCTCATTATATAGTGATGGAAGTAAACTCACATATGTTTTCTAAACAATGTAGGACTTTAGTATGTATAGAGTTGAAACTACACAAACTATAATAGTTTTTTAATGTGGAATTTCAAAAAAAAATTCTTTCCAATTTGGAACTTGAATTTTAAAACAAGTTTCTTTCCACTTAAATTTACAAAAAATATATTTTTTACAATGTAGAACTTCAACACATTTTAAAATTCACACTATAACATACTTATTTTTCAACAATATATAAGCAATACATTTTTATATTTCACAAAATTTTCCACTATTTTATTTTAATTATGCAATTATGTGCACAACGTGTCACAACCACTAACCAGTGCATAGCACCACCTCCAACCAACATTTACCTTCATTCACAACTTCGACGACTACTAAATTCAAATACCACTATAAATAAATTATAAATTTAGAATTTTAAAACATTTTAGTTTTGAAAATTTAAAAATATTTATAATAAAAAATTATATATTTTTTTAATCATTTTTATATGTCAATATAATTGTTTTTTCAAACACAAAATTAAAAAATAAATAAAAAACTTAAAATTAAAATTTAAACTTCAATACTAATATTTAAATTTAAAATTTAAAATTATCATGATTTTAGAAAATTTGAAAGCATAAACTAAAAAGTCACCTCAAATAGACTCTTAGTAAGATCCTTTACTTGTATGTTGTCAAACTACTTTTTTTTTTTTTTTT
>JBBPBS010000206.1:2697904-2736637 GCA_037974835.1 Cicer judaicum
GTAAAATTACATATTTAAAAATATGTTAACAAATTTGTAGATATGGTGTGTAGTTCAATTAATTTGAAGAAATAATTTAAGAATATGAGAATTTGAGTTCAAATTCAAGTGAAGAAGAAAAGATGTTTTAATGACTTTTCTTATTTTATGGATAAAACATGATTGACATCGATTTAATAAATAATATATATTTATTTTCTTTTATTTTTATCGAATCTGTATCATTTAATTCATTATTATAGTCACAAAAATAAAATAAAAATATTAACATTTATTTTTAGGAGACAATATAAATAATCGTTGAAGTTTTAATAAATGAAAAATATGTAAAATACTTTAGATATTATCTATAAAAAAAAAAACCAACAAACATAAATGCATAAATATAGACTAAAATTACAAATTACAATGGAAAATGTCTTTACTTATTTTACGTATGTTGGACAGGTATTTCCTGTTGCTGGAAGAAAACTTTGTCTCAATATCCAACTTGCATTATTCAACTTCTAATTTTTTTTAAAAAATACATCCAACATTTCGACATCCAATAATTAACCACGTGAAGTCGCATTATCATGCTTTTATTAATCCAAATTATTTTTCATAGAACATTCTAAGCTTCATTTTGAGGTTGTCATCATCTTTTGCCAACCAAGGTTAACAACACACACGTCTTCCTGTAATAAAAAAGAAACACACGCGTCTTCCATTTTACTTTTACTTCTTGTTGTGCAGTAGACAAAGACACGTTTACATCGCCTTAAAAGCTCCATTATGTACCTCGATTCAACTTACAAAATCATCGACAATCTCTTATTAAAACTTTACCTATTCAATCAAGGTTCATACACTTTCTCTCCTTAAAGCATCACATCACCGTGAATTTAGGCTTAGAAGTATAGAGAGAATCCATTTTCAATATCTCAAAAGAGAACATTCTATTTTATAAAGATCAAGAGTCAAGATAGTAGTACATGTAGATAAGAGTAGAGCTGTTCACCGTTGGTTTCTACAAAAAATTATATTATATTTATTTTAAAATTAATATATAGATTTAGATTTATAATTAAATTTATTATTTGATTTAAAATTAATTATAAAATCAATTATAAATTTGGTTATAGTTAAATAATCGGTTTATAATTAAGCAATCGATTTTGAAAATTTTAATTTTAAAATTGATTTTGTTTTTCAAAATCGGTTAAAATTTGATTATTTTTTTAAAAATCATTTATTCATAGTTTAAAAATAGGTAATTTAAAAAAATCGATTTTTTTATAGATTTTTTTAAAAAAAATTCTCGCCAAATATTTTGAGAAAAAATTCCATTTAAAATTTTTTTAAGAAAAAAAAAGTTTTTTTTTTATTTTTTTCTGATATTTTTTTTTTGAAAAAACATAAATTTCTATTTTTTTAAAAAAATAAAATCTCAAAATTAATAAAATATTGATAGTGGATAAAAATCAAATATAAAACATAAGTGGTTGTCAAACCGATTTATAAATAAACCATATTATAACCAGATATTTAAAATAGATTTGGATCCGATTTTAGATTTGGGCCTAATAATCGAATATTTTGCACAACCTTAGATAGGAGCGTGTTAAAAATTTAAAAGATTTTGTTTTAATTTTAAAAATTAGGACTCTAATAAATAAATAAGGAAATTTTAATTAAAAAAATGATAAAATAAATTTTGAAAATTTTATTTTTAATCTCTATAAAAAAATTCTCAATTTTTTTGTCCATAAAAATTTTTTAATTCACTTTTAGTCTCTATTTTAAAAATATATTTTTGTAAAAAATTGATATTTTTAATTTAAAAAATGTCCATATAAAATCAATATAGAGACTAAATATGAATAATTTTTTTAGAGATTAAACTTGAAATGTCATAATTTTGTAAGGACTACAAATATTTAACAAAATAAAAATTAATACTTATTTTACTATATTATAAAAAAATAAAATTGGATCTCTCTCCAATTGAGGGTCGGGTGTTAGACTAAATGTACAACCCAATAGCCAACCCTGCATAGAGAGGTTGACTTCATTTATACTAATCTTAATGGTCAATTTACAACTAAAATAGTAACAATAGTTAATGAGATCAATGTAAACATGATTTAGTGAAAATAAAATTATCAAATAAAGTTGCTTAAAGTCAATAATGGTGGTGCAACGGAGAAACCAACATGTTGGAATGGAGGCAATAGGGAGACTTTGCTATCTTGATACGTATCATCCTCCTCGGGTTGGATAAAACTCTCTCTCAAATTTATATCTAGTTCATCATCCAAATATAGTAAAAGATCGGCAACATTGAAAGTTGCCGAGACACCATAGGCTCTCGATATTTTTACTTTGTAACATTGTCATTGATTTTCTGCACTATTTTGAAGGGACCATAAGCTTGTTGTGACAACTTGGCATTTGGTTGTTTTGGAAATCGTTCTTTCTGCATATATAACCATTACAAATCTTTATTGCCTAATGTAATCCAAGGAGAAAGGCCATGCTAACATCTTCCCAAGTGGGATATTTAATCTAGTGTTTTAGCAAAATGGAAAATCGTCATCTTTGAAAGTTTCTGATGAGCTCTCATCCAAGTTTTGGACTATAAAACTTTTCTTTCACTAAAGTCATAGTTTTATCTCGTTCAAAATGATTTGCTAATCCTCCATCATGAGTTTTCGATGCAATGGCTTCCCGTAGTGAACACTGAGGAATACCTAAGGTATTTCCTTTGAAAAAAAAATCCATCATGTCTATAGTAGTCTTGAAAGGATTGTAATACAATGGCATTCCAAAAACTTTTGAAAATTTGGATAATCTTTGTATAACTCCCTCATGTCAAATCCAATTACTTTCACCTGCAGAGTGGTAAGTAGGGTATAATTCATATTTGAGAGCATCTACAACAATGTTAGCCTTATGTTTCAATAAGAATGGATAAGGCTGTAAAACTCACTCCAAGCAACATTTGTTAATTGATTGATCTTTTGTTGAGAGTTCAAATGCTTCAAGATTCATGATCAGAATAAAGAATAAATTCATTATTCAACTAGTAATGACTCTAGTGTTGTAGGGCACGAACAATAGCATAAAACTCCTTAACGTAGTCCAAATATCTAAGCTTACTATTGTTGAGTTTTTTTACAAAAGAAATCTATAAGATAACATTCTTGACATAGAACAACATCAATTCTAGTATCGGAAGCATCACAACTGACTTCAAACCCCAGGTCGAAGTTGGGAAGGGCTAGCACCGATTTTTTTTTTTCTAGTTAAATATTATTTCAACTCATCAAAACTTTTATGTCCTCGTTCAGTCCATTGGAACTTATCTCTCATTATGCAATATATGAGTGAAACAACAATAGAGGTAAAACTTTTTATGAACCTTCTATAAAATGAATTTAACCCATGGAAACTTCTCAAGTCATAGATTGACTTTGGAAGAGGCTAAGATCTTAAGTGGAATGAATAATCACAAGAAATGGTGGGAATTTGAATTATGATCCTTTTAAAATTTAGTTCTTGCATTTTAATTTATATTTTATTCAAGATTAAACTTGATAATCAAAAGTTCATTAATAAGCTCTTAACTGACACTACAAAAAAAAGTATCTACTGTGACACTCATATTTTGTGATATTTTTTTATCTGTCACTAAAGCTACCTTTAACTACAATTAAAGTGTCACTATTCTAAACATATTATGTAAAAAAAAATTAAATACACAAAAATAAGTTTTTGCCGCTTTAGTCTTGTACAAACACTTGAGAATATCTCAAGGTGATAGAATGATAAAATGATAAGCTAAACGGGTAAGTTCACTCATCATCGCTGGAGCTCAATCCCAGAAGGGGAACAAAATATCTCATCATCGCTGCAACTACATCAAACACTTGAGAAATCTTTTCTTTTTCTTTGTATTTCTCAAATCCTTTTCTCTTTACTATCTTCAACAAACCCTAATCCCCAAAACTCCTAAATTAAATTTCGAACAATCCTAAATTCATCTCTCTCGTTTCACTTTATGATTTGCAGTAACAAGTAAGTTCTATTCTCTTTCCAAATCATTTTAGGTTGCGATATCAATTTTATTTTGGTAATCTTGCTTGTTAAGTGTCAATTTTTCGCGATTTACTGAATGAGGTTGTGGGTTTGCGATTTGTTCTGTTTTTGCGATTTGTTCTGCTTTTGCGATTCATTCACACGACACATTATCCTGATTTTTGGATTAGGGTTCATTTTCTTTGGATTAGGGTTCATTTTCTCTGATGTCTTTTTCTCTCTCTAAACTCTATGATTCCTCCCGAAAAACTCACCTCAGAAGGTCTTGCACCTATTCTAAAGTTATAATTTATTATTATTTTCACTTTTTTCTATTTGTCAATTATCCATTTTCATTTATGTATGCATGCTACAATTCGCTAAATGTTGATTCCCATATATAATTTTGATTTGATCGCAAAAGCTGACATATGTTTTTGCTTGATTTGTAGGGAAAGGAATTATTATAGCATGTTATTGATAAGTTTGGTGGATACAGAATGCTCAGAGGAAGGTTCATGTCTTCTTGAGCCTTCTGATTCTGATATTATTAAAACTGATCCTACTTCTCATTACCATAGGATAATCTAGTTTTTATGTTTATTTTTAAATTCATGGCAGTATAAGGAAGTAATCAACAAAAGAGCTTTCAAGCCGTGTATCGATTGAATGTTTTTGGTTTTAGAGAAGCATTTCTATATTATGTTGTATTTTACAGGAGTAATTGATAACTAATTGAATGCTTTTACCTCATTGTTAATTGTTTTTATATACATCATATTTAAAGAAGATTCAAATGCGTCAGCCATTCGAAATTTTTGTATATATTTTCCTTAATTTGTGGTTAATTAGTTTTAAGGCATTGGATGAAGGAAACGGACTCGAAGTTGGGTGGAGCCAAGTTCGGATTGATGAGGTATTACAATCACCGGACAAACTAGTGAGGTTGTATTCAGAAGTGCATCTATTGAGGTCGTTGAAGCACAATAACATTGTAAGGTTCTACAATTGCTGGATTGATGACAAACGCAAGAATGTTAACAAGATAGTTGTTCACCCCAGGGAGCCTCAAACAGTGTGTTCACTATCCTTTGTATATGTGTTTAATTTGTTTTTCTGTTTTATTATGATATTAGTCCTTTTGTTAGTTGGTTTGATGCATGATTTAGGTACTGTAAGAAACACAAGAAGGTTGACATGAGAGTATTTGTTAAATATTAGACTTAGGTGTGATTTATTTGAAGTATTTGTTAAATATCGGACAATATCTTGTATTTTAATTTGATTGTTTAGAGTGATTTAAAGCCTTTCAGACTTAATGAAAAACTGTGATATCTTAGTAGTACATAGGGTCATCTGGATCAGTAAACTAGTTTCTATTGACCTTTTAAGATGGAAATTAAATTAGTGGAATATTGTTACACTTGCATCTTTGAGAGTTAGAATTACTTTTCCTCTCTCCTATCTTAATCTACTTTTGAAAAGTGAACATTGAAACAAAGCTTTTTTAATTGTGAGTTCTTAACTAAGCTAATGAATACAATCAAGTATTATTTGCAAATAAAAGTAACCGTAACAACAACACACACCTACTTCTTATGTCTTTATTTTGCTTCAAATTATTTAAACAAACCATTTTCTTTGAACAGCATAAGTGTCTCATTGTCGCAACATGTGATCGTGACTTGAAGAGGAGAATCCAGAAGGTAAAATCATTTATCATTTATCTGATTATCAATGTTTTGATGTTTTGGACCTGGATGCATGACCCATTAACTTGGTTTCTGTATTTCAGATTCCTAAGCGTATTGCATAGTGATGATGGTTTTTTTCTTGAACTTTTCTTATATATTTACATAGATACTTGATTTTGATCTTTAGATTAGGACCCTAGGTATCACCTCTTATCTTATAAAGTGCTTATTATTGTTTTGATTCTTAATTAGGGATGACTTCTTCTTTGTTTGTTTTGTAATTCCTCTTACAGGATATTAATTTTTGCAATTCAATCCATCTAAGGCCAGTTCAATCATTCCCATTTCAATGCTTTTGTTTCTAATAATTCCTCTTACACTCTGAATGCAACATTTCTTGAAACAAATAGTAACTTTTTTTGGCATTGATTTTTGCCCTTTTCTTGACTCTCTTTTGCCTTTTATGCTAAATCTATGACTGAAATAGCAAAGATTTCTTTATAGCATTAACTTGCTAGAAGACTCTAGGTCTTCATTTTGTGATTTGAAGAGCTATGCTTTCAAAATGTAGTATTAAATTAATTACTGCTATACCATAGAATCATACACACAAAGAGTAGATAAATAAGTGTTTTGCATTTTTTTCCGACCTCTATTTTTGGACAGGTTTCTGATTTTTATAAGCGACCCAGTGTGGAAAGTCCAGCAAAAGCTGCGCTTGATGAAACCTCTCACATGTTTGAGAATCGAGGTGTCCAGATGCTGGGGCAAATAAAGCATGGTTCATGCCGTCCTCGAGCTATCTTATTTAAAGTATTAGCTGATACTGTAGGTCTTGAAAGCAGGCTCATGGTGGTAAGCTCTGATTGCTGTTGTCGGACTTAATTTTTGTGCGATACTCAGTATACTCTCTCCTGCTAGTTTGCTATTTTTTCAATGTAGTTGCATATTTACAATGTGTGTCAAAAGAACTATTAGTAAATTTTCAATCTTGTTTACCAGTTAACTTCTCTCTTTTTACCTAGAGAGATAAGGACTTGATTTGTTGTGGTTGTTTTTGTTATTCAATTTTGTTCATCATCATTATCTAATTTTTGAAGAATATGTCTTGTACCATTGTTCTCTTTATAGGGCTTGCCAAATGATGGGGCTGTTGAATGTGTAGATTCATACAAGCATATGTCTGTGATAGTTCTATTAAATTCGGTGGAAATGCTGGTTGATCTTATGCGATTTACGGGTCAATTGTTACCAAAATCAACCAAAGCAGTTTTCATGAGTCATATATCCGCAGCAGGAGAGAGCGATTCAGCAGAAAATGATTCTTGTGATTCGCCGTTAGAACCAAACAGTCCTTTATTTGGTGTTTCAGAGAGGTTAGTTCCTAACATGTTTGAAAACTGTTGCTATTGTTGCTTGCTTGGGCCTACTAGAGTTTTGTTCCCCTTCAGTTTGATTTTGGTCCCCCTAATTTCAATTGTACAATGTTGTTGTAGTTATTCAATTGCTGCAATTAATCTCTCTTGTTAGATTAAGGTAGAGGCATGTGCGATTGTGCTACATAGTTTCCAAGCCATCAAATTCAATAACAAAGAGAACATGCGAAGCAAAATGAAAACATCTAAATCAAACTGATGGGGGACATGAATTATATCAAATAAGTGTTTAATAATTGTGGATAACACAGTTGCAAATGAGAATATGTGGAGCAAAATCAGAATTTAGTGAAACTCAGATGCCTAAAAGAGTCATAAGTCCTTCTGCCTTCTACTTTTTGTTTCAACTTCTAGTGTTGCATTTACCATACAATTGTCCAGTTGATCTTATACTGTACATCTAGTCAAATATAACCTTCCTTTATTCTCGATAAGAAGTGAATTGTGAAATTATATGTACAAAACCATTAGGCCTCTATCATTATAGCTGTTCTTCCAGCTAATAAAGTTGTCCACTGATTGGTATTGGTTTTCTTTGTCCCCTCTTACAGTGCTGAGAAGGAGGAAAACCTTCAATTCCATAGAAGATTTGAAGTATCTTCAAATGTAACAGGACTTTCCCTAAGAAATATGATGTTACGATCAAATAGCAGTTTGAGGTAATACTTTCCATTGCTTATCCATTATGTTTCATGCTGGCCTTTTCCCATTGTTTTCATGTCAGTAGCAAATGTCTCCACATATAGTTTTTCTATTGTTAGGGTCAACTTTTTTATTCAATTGTGAAACTTTGTTTGACTAGAATCTCTAAAACATGCATTGTACCAACTATTTCTTGTTAAATGGTTCTGTCAATTATCTCAGTTTGTCTCATAGTGAACCCAATATTGCAACTGCATTTGGTCGGCGTAGAATAATATGTCCTCATTATTATCCATAACGGATTTTTCACACTGTCCTAGGATAAAAGGAGGAATGGAGGGAATGAAAGTACAGAGAAAATAGAAGGTGGAGAAATGGGGAAGTACAGAGAAAATCTTTTCTTTTTAGATAAGAAAATATTTATCAAATAAATTCAGCATACTAGATAATATTTAATTCCATGTAATATTTAAAGGTTACGGGAGAGTTGCAAGACCATTTGACCTTCTGGGACGCCCTTCGCGTTGCGTTGCCTGTTGGAACTATTAGCGGAGCACCAAAGGTTCATAATTTTCTTTACTCCTTTTTGTCCTTAAATATATATATATATATATATATATATATATATTTTACAACCGGTAAATGCAGTGAGGGCCATGCAATTAATCGACGAATTGGAGGTGGCAATGTGAGGGCCTTATAGCAGAGGATTTGGATACATTTCTTTCTCAGGCGACATGGACATTGCTCTAGCTATGAGGACAATGGTATTTCCAACCGGAACAAGGTTCAACACAATGTACTCATACAAAGACCTAAACCAATGTGTACCTTCAAGTTGGTGCTGGTATAGTTGCTGACAGCGACCCTGCGGATGAGAACCAAGAGTGTCAAAGCAAAGCTGTTGCTCTTGCTCAATCCATCGACTTGGCAGAGTCTGCATTTGTTGATAAATAGGATAAGAACTATTATCAGGTCAAAACAAAATTCATTTTCAGCACTGACATGAAAATTGTTGAATGTCTATATTATTCTGAATGGGAAATAAAAATGCAATAAATAATAATAAGTTTTAGTGACCGACAATACTGTAGGAATAGACTAATTCTTTATTTATATTTATCTAGTTTTTAGTGACAGTAATTATTGTAGGTAGAAATCAAAAAACATGTAGTAACAATCCTCAGAACATGTAGTGACAGTCCTCAAAGTGTAGCAGGACGCCCCCTTAAAGTTGACACTAATTTTGAGTGTCACTCAATGTATTATTGACTTTTACCTACAGTTTTGAACGTTTAGCGACACATTTTGTATGTCACGATAGGTCAATTTTTTTGTAGTGTCACCAGAACGTTTTGGACAATTTATATGTAATTAAGAGGTTGTAAATAAAAACAATGATAGTGATATGTGTGTGAAAATAATTAGATATAAAAGGTAGAAGATCACACACAAAAGTATACTAGTTCATCCAACTCTAACTAGTCTAGTCTTCACAATTATGAGATTTTTAGTTTGTGATTTAGAATCAGAATGTTCTCTTAACACCTTTTCTCTTGACCAAACCTTGATCAAGTACAATCTTCACCTTTCAATCCATAAAGTAATTTTATATCCACCTTTCAAACTAGAAATAATTTGTACATTCATATTTCAAACCATAAAGGATTTTTTACAACCACATTTCAAACCAGAAAGGAGTTTTTCAATCATATTTCAAACCAGAAAGGATTTTTACAACCACCTTTCATACTAGAATGGATATATACAACCACCTTTCAAACTTGAAAAGATTTTTGCAATCGCACTCAAACTAACATAAGCTGATTAAATTAACAAACAAACTTTATAATATAAAAGGGTTTGATATCTAATGACTCCCTACGCCAAAAATAGCCTTTCACAGTGTTTTTTTAAAATAAAAAAAAAAACGCTGTGGAATCGAGCGTTGTAAAAGATACAACAACGCTTTTAAAAAAGCGCTATAAATCATGTAAATATAACGCACGCTTGTAAAAAGCGCTGTAAAAGGCATACCCATAATTCATATATTGGTGTACCTTTTACAACACTTTTTACAAAATATAAAAAGCGCTGTAAAAGGCATACCCATAATTCATATTTTGGTGTATCTTTTACAGCGCTTTTTACAAAATGTAAAATGTGTATTTTTTTTTAAAGCTCTATATATATTTGGAAAGCGCTTTTTAGCTTTTTATGGCATTTTTTTATAAAGCACTGTCTTTTATCTTTTTATCCAAAATAATTTTGAACCAGTTCACACAACACAACCAGAATCAGTAATTTACAACATGATACATATATATTACCCTGTAACACAGTAATTTACTATAAGCAGTTCACACAATATGATACATATATATTACCCTGTAACACAGTAATTTACAACATAAGTAACTACATATACATTGAACCTAATTTACAACATATTCATATGCATGTTTATATATTGTTCTATGATCGTATACATATAATAACTAAAAAAATATACAGAATATGCACTAGCTACCATATAATATTAAGATCCCTTGCCCAGCAGCATGCTATTTCCCAGAAAATCAAATAATTTTCATTTCAAGCACATACTCACACCATTCTTCCTTTAATTCCATCAGATCTTGCTCAGAATATGATGGACTGGAATTGTCAAAGTACTGCAATATAAAAATTGAACATATTATATTAAGTTAGAATCAAATATATAGATAATTTATATATGAAAATCATATAATCAAAATACCGTACCGTTTCTGGGATAATAGTTTTATTCTTGACAACAATCTCCTTCATGAATTTCAATACGTAGTACTCACAGTCGATGTTGTTTGTTTGACGAGGGCACTTTATTGGGATCCATGTAATGTTATTAGACTTTTGCTTCGACACTGTAGCACCTCTTTGAGCTCGAAAATTTTTTAAGGCACTATCGAATGAATAAATGTGATTATTATAGCATGAACAAACACATTATTTATATATATATATATATATGTAAGAAATAAATGAATATTACTTACCTGTCGAGCATAGTCTTTACTTCGGAGTGATTGTTGTAATCGCCATGCACGGGATCCAAATAGTATATAACTTCAGAGACCCCATTGATTGCAAATAGCACCCAATGTGCCCTACAACAACAAAAAATTGGTTAAGCAATTTTGGTTATACACAACTAATAAATTGAATTCTTATCAATTAAGAAAGATAAAATTACGTACCCTGAATTATATGGTGCGAAGAACAATTTATCCTTTTCTCTATTTGCTCATAACATATCTACAATATATTTCTTTACATTGTCTGGATCGAGTTTCCACATCGACATCTTGTGCGGAGACAAGAATGAGTATTTATTTGACAATTTCATCGTGCACACGACCTTCTCACACAAAAATCTTCAATGAAAATTTTAAACTAGATTAATTACCAATACATTTAATTAATTACCAATAAATGCAATTAAAAGTATTTTTTACTTTATGTACAAGCTCATTACAGTAGCACTGAGCTCCTTATGTTCAAGAAGTTCGTATATGTGCTCCTTTTCGAGAAATTCATCATACTCATCTCCAAATATATCTTTATTCATGGGTACGATGCGCGAATCGTCGCTGCTGCCCATGTTCTTTTTTACTTGGATGTCAAGACACGCCTCGTATTTACCAAGGCATGGCTGACTTAATTAAGGAGCAGCAGCAGCGGCGACCGATTTTCCCCTATCCAGTTTTTTTCTTGCTGCAAGTTTGTCAGCTTTATTACCCGGCAGCCTTTGTGATTTGGCAGCTCTATTAACCTCTAATTTTTGAGGTTTGCTGCCTTTTTTTTGGATATGCGGGTGGTTTATTTATTTAGATCTACAAAAATGAGGTTAAATGTGACAAACATTTTCGGGAGATGTGACTGATTCGTTTATGGGAGGCCTTTTATCGAGGGCAACAAGGTTTGTGGGCCATGCCACGTAACTACCAATAGCGTCGCCCAATATTTGCATATCTCTGTCGTTGTCCGGTATCGACAACGGTGCAGTTGGTTCGAAAGCAACAGTAGACGATACTTTGACATGGTCCGTAGGGATCAAAGTATTGTGCAATACTTCTCCCAAAGTATTGTACAATTTTCCTTTTCCCACCTTCCGATGAGTAGGCGGGGACAAGTATATGAAACATGAAGTGACACCCTAAAACAATAGTTAAAACATAAATACAGTTAATATATAATATTGTTTAACGCATAAGTAATTAAAGTAAGTAATTAATTACCTCGGGAATACTTTTCAAACTGACGTTGCAACTCGCGGTTTCACTCTCCATTTGTATTTCACGTTGGAGCTGATCCGGAAGTTGCTTGTCTTTATTCGTATTCACCAAGAGTGCCACTTGCTCTGATAGGATTCTGAGCTTCTCTAATACTTCCTCGTTGGAAGGTTTTTGGCGCTTCTCTTGAGGAAAAAAGCCTTTGGGAGTTACGCCAAATCCTTTCCCCCTAACTCGACCGGAATACTTAGGGACATTAAAAACTTTGCCCAGAATGTCCTTGCAACTAGCCTTGTTGCCCTCTTCATTTTCAGAACTTTGTTCGATGGTCTCCTAAAATACATGTAATATTAAAAAGATAAGTTCAATAGCATTTTTAAAATACAATATTAAAAAGTATTCAAGTGATAAATGCAATATTAAAAAATATTAAAGTGAATATATACTTACACAAAGTTCTACTATTTTTTTGACATTTTCATTATCAACCACCCCGTCTTTATTTACACGAGCATCCTTCCACAATATATGACGACCCAATGGTTGATCGGATTGGGTGTCTTGTCGCTATTCGTTAAGATCATAAACAAAATAATACAAATTAGTTACACACTATAGTTTATAATACAAATTCCTTATATATAAAAGTGATGTTTAATTACTTACAAGTCTTTGCTCTAGACGTGCATATCCCATACGTGATTTTTTGTATGGGTGCGTCGGATTGCTTGCCCGTTCACGATTTGCCTTACTAATATTCTATATAAAAAAAATAGCAATTGTATGAAAATTTAAAATACGCTACGAATATGAATAATAAAACACACAAATGCTAATAAATTAATCACTTACGACAAACGCGAGGTCAGAACGTTTGGAAACAAATGCTTTCCATTCATCGTTTGATATATAATGTTGATATATTTTTGGAGGTTCAGCAGTTGTGTTTCCTTCTCTATCTTTTAGTTTGAAATTTGAGAGATGAGATCTAAATTCCCGATGGATTTTCCCAGCAACTCTCAAAACGTAACTCTTTCGTCCCTCATCAAGAACAAAAGTCGTCTGCAATGAAACAAATTATAAGTAAAGTATTTCAATGAAAAAAATTATAAATGACAAAAGAGTGGATAAAAAAATTTACTTGAATGTCATTCCATATTATATCTTTGGCATCCTTCAATGCCTTATCTCTCCAATCGTCAATCGTAATTGGGATATTTTGACGAACAACAGCCCCAATATAGCTTACAAACATAGAGCTGTTGGGGTCAATTGGCTAACCACTCTCATTCCAGCCAACCTAATAAACCCATATAGTAAGTACATGCTATTAAAAAAACTAAAAAAATACACAGCAAACAGAGTATAGTATAGTATAACCTCAAACTTAGTGCCATTGCTCCTTGCTTTAATCACATTTTGCATTATAGTTGCACCACGTTTGACTTCACTTTCATAAGCCTTAGTGGTGCCAACTTCTTCATTTTGACATTCTAAATCTTTGTCTGTATCCATTTAACTACAACAAGTTCAACATGCAGTTTAGTATAACATCAACAAGCTCAACATGCATCATGCATGATTCTAAACAAGCTCAACATGTATCAGTATATATATTTTAAACAAGCTCAACATGCATTTTATTGATTACAAAAAACTAATAACATCAATACCTGAATAATGGTTCGAAGAAAGATAAAATGCAAAGAAAAGAGCGAACGTAGAAAGTTCTTAGAAATAAGGTTCAAAGAAAAACGGTTTGAAGAAATACGTAATGAGGGTTACGTAATTCAATGAAAATATAAGGTTGGAAATGATCTTGGATGGAAATAAGGTTCGAAATGAAGGAGATGATCGTGGAAATATAGTTCGTAATGGACGGGATTATAGGGTTTGCAAAAGAAGAGAAGAACGATGAAGGTTGAGATGATAGTGTAGTTTACGTAATGAAGAGGAAACTGAAGCGGTTACTGTTATATATATAACCCTTTTACAATGCTTTTTTATAAGCCTTTTACAGCGCTTTTTTTAGAGAGCGCTCTAAAAGGCTTAGGCCTTTTATAGCGCTTGTTAAAAAAGCGCTCTAAAAGGCATCCTTATTTAATTTTTTAAAAGGCTCTTTTACAGCGCTTTTCCAAAATAAGCACTGTAAAAGACCTCATTGATTGAGAATGTTACATAATGTTTTTTTAAAGACTTTTACAACGCTTGTTCAAATAAGCGCTGTAAAAGGTCTCTTTATTTTATTTTTAAAAGAGTCTTTTACAGCGCGTATTTGAACAAGCGCTCTAATAGACCTCCTTGTTTTATTATGTTATATGAATGTTTTTTTTACAGTCTTTTACAACGCTTTTTTAAAAGAGTGCTGTAAAAACGCATTCAAGAACATTCTCAAACCTCATGGTTTTCAATTCAAAATTCAATGATAGTTTTGTCATACTGCTTCAAGCATAATCTTGGTAGCTTGGGACATGATTTCTTCTATAATGATCCTTTAAATATAAACCTTTATGTGATGAGGAATACTCTATATGGCGAGTTATTATCCTTTCAATGAATTCTCTTGAGGTTTAAACAACAGCCTTCTAATATCTCCATGAAGCTTATGATATTATTGTTGTAATCTTTTGATGCTACTTTTGTTCTTTCATCGTTGAATAGATACTTATGCACTTGTTGATTTGAATGGCTTCTAGCATGACCACTTATGTGATTCATGATTTATAAATAAAACTCAAGTGCAATCATCAACACACATTCTCCATCTTCCATCCTTCTAGGGTACTAAAATTACAGGAACATCATAAGAACTAATACTTTCTTGTATTAATTCTTTCTTCAATAGTTCATCAACTTGACGTTTGATTTCAGCATCATTTTTTGAACTTATTATGTAAAATGGTCTAATGGGAATCACAACTCCCAAAATAAAGTCAATATAATGTTGGATGTTTCGCATATGTGGAAGACCATGCAAAACGTCTTCTAGTATAACATCGGATAATTCAGGGAGAAATTTCTCAACTTCTACGGGAAGAACAACATCAACATTAGAATAAAACTCAAGGTTCAAACTTCCTTTGTTTTCATCTTGAAACCTTCCTTTGTCACAAAATACATTCATGATATGGATTTATTAACTTTTACTCCATCTTTGACAATTGAGTATGTGTTTGTGTAACCGTCATATAAGGCACGATGATTATATTGACATGGTCCTCTATCTTGAAAGGAAAAAATTGTTTTATGTAAATTTCTACATGAAGTTAAAGTTCTTGAAGGATACTCTTCAAACGTTAAAATTTTAGTTTGTACGAAAGACCTCAAGTTAAAAGGTTTGAAGACCCATGATTGTCATATTCTAATGGAGCATTTGCTATCAATAGATATATGGTCCATTTTACCTGAAAAAGTTCGACGAGCTATAACTAAATTATGTTTCTTCTTCAGGGAAATTTGTAGTAAAGTGATCGATCCTTATAAATTACCGACATTGCAGAGGGAAATTGTTGTTACTTTGTGTGAGCTTGAAATGTATTTCCCACCCTTGTTTTTTGATATAATGGTTCACCTTATTGTTCATCTTATTAAGGAGACACAACTTTTTGGCCAGCTTATATGAGATGGATGTATCGGATAAAATGATATATGAAAATACTAAAAGGGTACGTAAAAAATAAAAGTCGACAAGAAGGTTGTATTGTTGAACAGTACATTGTCGAAGAAGCTGCTGAATTTTGTACTAAATATATGTCCAATGTTGAATCCATAGGGCTTCCCATGTCTCATCATTTGGGAAGAATATCAGGAGAATGGATAATTGGAAAGACTCTAATGACTATATCAAGGACAGAATGGGAGCAGGCACAATTGTATGTTATGCACAATGATGATGAGGTTCAACCGAATGTTACAATACACATGGATCAGTTATCTAGTTTGAACATGAATAGGAATCAAAATTGGATAACTTGAGAGCACAATCGAAGTTTTATAACATGGTTAAATAATCACATAAAGTCAAAGTTTGATATAGACCCCGAATGGTCTGAGGTGGCTAGCAAATGGTCTGAGTTTACATGTCTTTTCTTACACCGATTGTGTAATTAATTGCTACACATTTGATACCAAAGAACAAGTTGATCAAACCACTATGCAAAATAGAGGAGTCACTCTCGTAGCTGAAGCGATGCATGTTTGAAGTGCAAAAGACAAAAATCCAATATATGAAAATCTATCATATTTTGGGGTTATCGAGCACATATGGGAGTTAGACTACACAATGTTTCGTTTTCCTATATATGGTTGCAAGTGGGTCGATAATAATAATGGCGTTCAGATTGATGAGTCAGGGATTCTTGCTTGTCGATTTTAATAGGGTGGGATACAAAGATGAACCATTTATTTTAGCGTCGCAAGCTCAACAAGTGTTTTATCTCACTGATCATACTGATGATAAATGGTTCGTTGTCCTATCAACCAATAAAATAAGTGATGATAAAAATAATGATGAAGATGTTGGTAATGATCTTTTATTTGCAACATCACAACCACATGAAATTGATTCAACTGATGATGGTTTATATCCTAGAGATGATCATGATGAGGGAATTTGGATTAATCCATCGTTTTGTATCGTTAATGGACAAACAAATGTGAATCCCACAAGGAGAAGAAGAAGGGCATCTTAATGTGTTTAATTTCTTTATATAAGCCATGTAATCTGAACTGAGTTCATGTAATTTAATTGTTTGATCTGCCAGAATTGAGCATTTTAGTATTTAGCTTGATCTGTATTTGATTTTCTGCTTATACTTATTTTCAGCTTATATTTAGTTTGATCTTAGTGTTTTATACTAAGTTCATGTAATTTACTTGTATGTTTGACATGCCATAACTAATTTTCAGCTTATATTGAACTTGAAAAAGTTTTGTTTAAGTAATGGGAATTTATCGTAAACTGATCATCCCAATATGAGTTGATCATGTAATTTAATATTGATTTATATATATAGGTATTTTACTTTAGCTGAACTGAATATAAACTTGTAATTTTACAGCGCTTTTGTCCATAAGCGCTATAAAAGCCTTTAAAAAAAAATAAAGAGTTCACAAAGTTTTGTTTTATACCAAGTTAAAAGGGTCTTTTAAAGCGCTTGTTGCCAAAGCGCTATAAAAGGCCTTTAAAAATAAGGAGGTCTTTTACACCACTTTAGCAATAAGCGTTGTATAAGGCTTTTAAGAAAACAACCCTATTACATATAAAAACAAAGAGGTCTTTTAAAGCGCTTGTTGCTAAAGCACTGTAAAAGGTTTTTAAAAATAAAACAAGGAGGTCTTTTACAACGCTTTCCCAAGAAGGGTTGTAAACAACTTTTAAAAATACAGCCCTGTTACATAAGTAAACAAAGAGGTCTTTTAAAGCGTTTGTGGACAAGCGCTGTAAAAGGCTTCTAAAAAATAAAATAATGAGGTCTTTTACAGCGCTTGTGGGCAAGCACTGTAAAAGGCTTTTAAAAAAGCGTTGTAATAGACTTTTAAAAAATAAAATAAGAAGGTCTTTTACAGCGCTCTTTTGAAAAAGCGATATAATAGGGTTTTATATATAATAGAAAACCGCTTCAGTTTCCTCTTCATTACATAAACTTCACTACGCTAGTGTCCTCCTCCTCTTCATTGTTCTTCTCATTGCGAACCCTATCATCTGTGTTACTATGCCTACGAACTATATTGCCACTATCATCTCCAATGCTAACAATCTCCATTTGTGTTATTATCCCTACAAACCATTTCTTCTCATTGAAATATGTAACTCTCAGTACGTATTTCTGTGAACAATACTCTATCCTACGAATTGTTTGTATTTATGCGCATTCTCAGTGTTCCTTCTCCTACGAACCCTATGTATTTCTTCTCACTATTTAGGTATTGTATTTATTAATTTTTTGTTGTCACTAAAATGCATGTTGAGCTTATACTCCTACGTACTTAGACTACTACATGTTGAACTTGTTGTAGATAAATGGATTCTAACAAGGCTTTGGATTGTCAAAATGAGGAAGTTGTCAACACTAAGACTTATGAAAATGAGATTAAACACGGTGCAACTATTATGCAAAATGTCATAAAAGCAAGAAGTAATAGCATAAAATTTGAGGTATACTATACTTTGTTCGTTGTTTATTTTTTATCTTTTTTGAAAGCATGTACTTACTATATGAGTTTATTAGGCGGGATGGAATGAAAGTAGTCAGCCAATTGAGCCGAAAAGTTCCATGTTGGTAAGTTATATTAGTGTTGTTGTTCGTTAGAATATCCCAATTACAATTGATGATTGGAGAGATAAGGCTTTGAAGGATGCAAAAGATATATTGTGGAATGATATAAAAATAACTTTTACTCCACTTTTTTGTTACTTATAATTTTTTCCATTGAAATACTTTACTTAAACTATATCTTCATTTGGTTTGCAGTTTGCTTTTGATGTTGATGATGTGAGAAAAACCTACGTGCTTAGAGTTTTCGGAAAAATACACTGGGGATTTAGATCTTATCTGTCAAACTGCTACCTAAGAGATTGTGATGGAAATATGAATGTTGAAGCTCCAATAATATATAAACACTATATATCAAATGACAAATGGAGCACATTTGTAGCTAAACGTGTAGACGCTGCGTTTGTGGTAAGTGATTAATTTATTAGCATTTGTGTTTTATTATTCATATTCATAGCGTATTTTAAATTTTTAAACGATTGTTATTTTGTTTATATAGAGTATAAGTACAAAAAATCACGAGAGGTCCAAAAATCCAACGCATTTATACAAAAAATCTCGTATGGGATATGCACGTTTAGAGTTCGTTTGAAGTTTCATTTCTTCATCCACAAGAGTTCGTTTGAAGTTTCAGTTGTTGTAATGTACTCAGTTTCAATAGTGGATAAAACACACTTTTACAATCTTGATTGCCAAGATACAACTTCCCCTACAAAGGTCATCATATAAACAGAAGTAGATTTTCTAGAATCAAGATCACCTGCCATATATGCATTTGTGTAGCCATCCAACACAGGTTCACCATCGCCATAGCATAAACACACATTGGAAGTGCCTCTGAGGTATATAAAAATCCACTTTACTGCTTTCCAAAGATCTTTACCAGGATTACAAGAAAAGCCGACAAACAACTTCAACTGCATGAGCAATATATGGCCTTGTGGATACCATAACATACATCAAACTAACAATTGTGGATGCATAAGGAACCTTCTTCATATCTTCTTTGTCTTTCTCACTGGTAAGACATTGATCATAATTCAATTTAAAGTGAGTAGAAAGATGAGTACTAACAAGTTTGCAATTGCTCATTATGAACCTCTCTAACACGTTGTCAATGTAATTGTGTTGAGACAACCATAATTTATTATTGTTCTTATCACGAGTTATTCTTATGTCCAGAATAATATTTGCAAGACCCAAGTCTTTCATTGCAAAAGACTTGTTCAAATCTTTCTCTAGATATTGAATCTTCTTAGTGTCATGACCAACAATCAACATGTCATCCACATATAACATGAGAATAATATAATCATCATCAGAGAATTTCTTGGCAAACACACAATGGTCAGAAGCAATTTTTATGTACCCATGTTTCTCCACTAAAGAATCAAATTTCTTGTTCCATTGTCGAGGTGCTTGCTTGAGCCCATACAAGCTTTTCTTTAATTTACACACAAGCGGCTTTTTACCATTAACTTTGAAATCCTTTAATTGCTCCATATAGATCTCTTCCTCCAAATCTCCATGAAGGAATGCAGTTTTCGCATCAATTTGTTCAACTTCCAAGTTCAAACAAGTTGCTAACCAAGCACAACTCGGATAGAGGACATCTTCACCGTATGTGAAAAAATTTCATCAAAATCAATACATTTTCTCTGATTAAAACCTTTTACAACCAATCTTGCATTTATCTTGGTTGAGAACTATTCTTTTATGTCTTTATTTTCTATACCCATTTGTTCTTGAGTGCTTTTCTACCTTTAGGAAACTTTACCAAATCAATGTGTGATTCTCGTGCAAGGAACTAATCTCTTCTTGCATGACCTTCAACCACTTTTTATTTTATCAACATTTGTAATAGCTTTGTGATAGTATTCTGGCTCTCCACTACCAGTGATCATCACATACTCATGTGGAGGATATCTTTGAGAAGGTTGATCTTCTCTAATAGATCTTCTCAACTCAAAATCGACTAGTGGCTCAGCTAGAACCTACTCATCATGGTTAGGTACATGAACATCAGTTGCATTCTCATTATCTACCTGTATATCTCCCTCATCAACAAAAGTTTATGTAGGGGGTTTAGGCGCAAAATCAATGTAACTTCTAGAATCTTGTTTTTGTTTCTCAGCTTAATCAAAATCTTCAATAGTCTGATCATCAATAAATATCACATATCGGCTTCTGATAATTTTTTTGTCAATTGGATCCTACAATCTATAACCAAATTCTTCAACACTATAATTAACGAATACACACTTTTTGGATTTACTATCGAGCTTGGACCTCTCATCTCTTGGAACATGAACAAAACATATGCAGTCAAAAACTCTCAAATGACGGTAAGAGATATCTTTTCCTGACCACTCTATTTGGAATATCACCATCAAGTGGAATAGAAGGAGAAAGATTGATCAAATCAATTGAAGTTTTCATTGCTTATTCGCAAAAGATTTTCGCTAATTTTGCATGAGAGAGCATACATCTGATTATATCATTAATGGTACAATTCATTCTCCCTACAACACCATTATGTTGAGGTGTCATTGGAAATGTTTTCTCAAGTTTGATTCCATGTTCTCTACAATACTCTTCAAACAGACCCCTATATTCATCACCATTATCTGATCGAACTCATTTCAATTTCCTTCCCTTTTGTATTTCAACAATTGCATGAAAATACTCGAAGACTCCAAGTACTCGATCTTTAGATTTCAAAGAAAAGGCTCACACTTTTCTAGAGTGGTCGTCAATAAAAGTAACAAAATATGATGTATCACTAAGAGATTTACTATCCATCATACAAATATCAGTATGAACTAAATCAAGAATCGTTTGCCTCTTATGAGGACCAATATTATGAAATGAAACTCTATGTTCTTTTCCAGCAAAACAATGAGTGCAAGTTGTTAGAGACCTACCTTTCAAAGGAAGAAAATTTTTCTTCGCAAATATGTTGAGTCATTTCTCATTCAAGTGACCAAAATGCATATGCATAAATCAGAAGATGCATGTTCAATTGCATTCACTTCTTCCACTAGGGACCCTTTGGTGATTTTATATATCTTCTCTTTGTCTTCATATATTTCTCTTTGTTGATCTCTCTTAATGAAAATGCAATTTCTTTTTGTGTGACCCATTTTGCCACAATTAAAACATATCACTTCATTTCTAATGCTCGACTTGCTTCTTGACTTGCTAAAATTTTCAGAGTTGTCACGTCTATGAAAATTTCTATATTGACTTATCCCCCGTGACTCTATAACTAGTGCTTATGACTTTGAGGAAGAACCAATCAAACCACATTCCTTTCTTTGAGCTTCTTCATTCAACATGCTATCTTTAACTGTTAACATTTTCAACTTTCCACTTAGAGCTGAATTGGTCAACGTCACAACAAGGACTTCCCAATTATCAAGCAATGAACTCAATAATAACAACACTTGCAAGTCATCATCTAATTTAATTTCTATGGTTTTCAACTAATTCACTGTATTCTGAAAAATACTCATATGCTCTGCCATCGAATCCCCATCTTTGTATTTCATATTTACCAACTTTCAAATCAAGAATGCTTTATTTTGCACGTTCTTTCGTTCATACAACTCTTTTAATTTTCCCCACATCTTGTTAGCATCTATTTCAATTTCAACATGTGAATATACACTCAGATCCAACCACTGTCTGATCAACGCCACTACCTTACTATTCATCTTCTTTCAATCAGCATCAGATTTATCTGTAGCTTTAGCAGTGTCACCCTCAATAAGATCATACAAATCTTTACTGTATAACATGTCTTCAATGGGAATCTTCCAAAGTGTGTAATTAGAATAGTTGGTTTTAATCATATTCGAACCTTTATTTTCCTCCTTCATTTAAATGCACAAATCAAATAATCAAGCTCTAGATACCACTTTATTAGAAAAAACTAAAAATAATTAGAGATAACTATCTCAACAATGCAGAATATGTTTTCCCTACCTATGCAGATAAATGATCAAATAGAAAATATAATTCCACAGAGCAAAAATAATTGGCAGAAAATTAACTATGAGACAAACATAATTTTTCATGTGGAAAACTTCCCTCAAATATAGAAAATAAAAATCACGGGACCTAATCTAGTAAAAAGGTCCACTATAATAATTAATGAGTACATCAGAGTCTTTCTAATAACCATATGGAATATCAATCAACACTAACAACAACCTTATAATCTTCCACTTAAGTGTGTATTTCAAAGTATCTCTCAGAGAAGGTAGCACTACTCAAACTGTATATTAAAAAAATAAAAATAAAAAATAAAAAACTCAATGGTAGGAATAACATACTAAAATTGTAGATCAAACAGAACAAATTTGCTATACACTTATTACCACCATCGGAATCAAACTCTTTTCTCTTCTTTGTTTTGCCATGGTATTTTCTTTCTCTTTCTTCGTGGTACTATTTCCATCCTTCTTCTTAGAGATTTCTAAATAATTTTATTTACTTCACATGGGTCTAGCCCAATAATACCATATACTCTCCCTTTTTCTTTTCTTTTCTTTTATTTCAATAATAACAATATTAATACTAATAATAATAAAATTAATAATAATGATAATAATGATAATAATAATAATAATAATAATAATAATAAAATTGGTGGATTCTAGTTGAATAGTGAATTCACCCAATAATTTGCGACGAAATGTTTTTTCCCTAGTTCCAGAAAGGGTTAGGATTAGTAAGATTTTTGGGAAAATATTTTTAATGAACTTGTTAAAATTATTTATCAAAGAATAATTTAATTAAATTATGGAGGATTTATGATCGAAAAATAATTAATGATTTTGAACTTTACTATTAAATTTATTTGTCAATTGATTTGCAACGAGAATAGATATTTTTACTAATATAAATGTAGAAGTGAGTGATGTGATATGTGTAAGAGTGATTATATGGTGTAATAATGGATTTTAGCTAAATATCTAAATGTTTTTCTTCTTTTGATGACATGTAGTAAAACTTTCACGGGTGTATTTTTTTGTGATAGTAAAAGTTAATTGAATGAAAAGTTTTTGCCCCACTTAATTTAAATATTTCCCACCTACTTTCATTCATTCACTTAACTTCTTTTTTTTTTCTCTCACTCAAATAACAAAAAAATAAATCTCTCACTTCTCTCTACCACTGACTCACTAGTAAGAACACACATACAATTAGAAATACCTTTCTTCCTTCCAAATCCTCTAACTTTTGAACAAGATTTGGGAATCAAAACATATCCTCTCATTCACCAAGGTCGTGAGCCCTCTAAATCAGGGGAAAATGTGTTTTTTTTTTATTTTCATAATTTTTTCTTTAAAGATGAATCTAAAAGAAAATTTTAATTTTGAGTATAACACCTCAAATTTTATAATGAATTATTTTATTAATGAAATAAAATTGTAAATAATTAATTTAGTGTTAAAATTATTTTAGAATACATATCGATAAATTTTGTGATTAGTTTTTGTTATATAGGTGTTTTAGATGATGTGTTAGCTTCATACATATTAGAATAAATGAGTAATATAAATATTAAATGTTATATTCTATATATATTTCTAAAATTAATAGTATTTTGGTGTAATATTTTAAAGAATATAATTTTAGATAATTTTATTTGTATATGCGCGTACGTAATTAATGTGATATTTTTCTATGCGTTTGATTGATGTTAAGTGTACACGTATTACTGATGTTAAAAATAAAATAATCAATATTGACTAAAAAAGTTTCATTACACAATAAAATTAAAAAAGTAACGATGTTGTTAGATATAAATCTAGTGCTAGAAGTAGCTATGCATATTTTAAGTAATAATAAGCTAGGATCATTTTTTTACTACATGGAGTTCAGTGTAACAAACAATAAGTAACTTTTCCACCTCAAATTCCTCAGAGTCAGATGGATTATCTATAGCTTCATTTTCCATGCTTCATCATTGGCTTTTTGGTCCCCATCTAGATCAGAATATGCCCTTTTAGATCCTACAGTTAAAACTCTTCACATATCTTAACCTAAACTTATAGTAGACTTAAAAAGTCTTATGCAGGTTCATTCCTCACTTGAATTTTCGATTTTGGTAAAATTCATGAATATTAATATTAATAAGATTAAGAATAAAAGAATGAAGATACAATGACTAGTATTAACTATAGGATACCAACAAAACCATACATGTGTTTCTGGGTGGTTTAACTTTAAACTTTTACGTGGATGTGAATTTATGTCAACAGCCCCACCTATTTAAAGACATAAACAATAACATTCTAAAACCAGTCAAAATAAATTACTTTAAAAATAAGTTAAAATGAACACATTTGTTTGTGAAAAATATTATTCTTAATGCTAAATGCATATCGTGATAAATTTCATGCAAATATACATGCAGGAACAATTGTATAGTCGAGATACTTTTAATATTGCAGTAGAGAGATGCACAAAACTTCAATTACCAAGCAAAAATAAACCAAGAAGTTCAGTGATACAAACAAATTAAAAGCACACCAAATGAAATTCAAAATCACTAAAAACATTGTTTAATATTGTCTGTACAACTCTTTGTTTGGAATCCATTGTTTAATTTCCATATCACTAAAAAAATCCTCCTAATTTATGTAGCGCCTTGAATTTATCAACAACTCTTTAGCACTATCTGACATTGTGTTTGATGTCATCATATTAGATATAATAAGATATGGTAATATACATATCTCGGAACTAAAATAAAATAACAAGGACGAAAAATAAAAAATTATATATTTGTAAGAATTAAAAACAAAATTTTATAGGGACTAAAAACAAAAAATTAATCTATTTACAAGGACTAAACACATATTTAAACTTATAAATTAGATTCTTTCATTTTATAAACAAATTTGAACATCAGAGAACACATTCTTATTATATTTTTCTAAGTTATATGTAGTTGAAGTCACAAAAACAAGGACAACAATATCAATTGCTCACCGCGACAATATTGTAGATCCACTTTTTAGGTAGTATAGAACATTTGTTCGAAGCTAATCAACTTTGTTCAATTCCAGCTTCTTTTGCAGCATCCCAATTGCATGTTTCCTCATAAGGCCTAATCAGTTTTGTTGTTTGAAGACCATTAATAACTAGCATGAAAACATCCTGTAAAGTTCAAATACCAAAAAATCCCTTAGTGTGTGGATTTTAGGAAAAGGCATCGAAGTGAAGGATACAACTTGGTGCAAATAATGAAACATTCCAAGAATTCAACAAGGAACCATAAACAAAACACCTACTTTTCAGTCTCACAATTGCGATAATTTGCATAATATCCTGGACCTACAAATAAAATTAAAGCAAAGGACAATAAACAAAGTTAGTGTTATTACTAATTTGAAATTAGATAATTCTAGAATCATGTAGAATTTCATGTAAGAATCTAGAAGTATTTTAATTATAGAAAATTGTGGGAAACTCCTAGAAGTCACTATTAATTAGGAAGCTCCTAGAAGTCGGTATTAATTAGGAAGCTCCTTGAAGTCGATATTAATTAGAAAGCTCCTAGAAATGTGTCTAGAGTTTTCTATTTGTACCTATAAATACCTACTCGTACTTGACATTAAGCATCAAGCAAATTAAGAGTTTTCTATTAGAAATACCTTCCTTTCTCTCACAGTTAGAACATTATTAATCTAAATTCATAACTTTCAGAATAATAAAGAAAACACCTATATTCCAGTCTCAGCATTGCCATAATCTGCATGATATCCTAGACCTACAAATAAAATTAAAGTAAAGGACAACAAACAAAGATAGAACATTATTAATCCTCGAACTCTCCTCAAATCCCACTCTCCCAATCATTGAAATCGATGCATATGACACCGCCGACGGAGTCTATGACGTCACCTAGTATGAATCTCATGATTCCGTCAATGTAACACCCTTATTTTAATTAATTAAATTAAAACCCTTAGTTTTGTTTATTCTTTTTACTGTTTTAGTGTGATGGTAATAGAATAATTATTCCTTAGATGTTTGATTATTTGATAAAGTAATTTTTATATTAATTAATTATTGGGATTTTTTTTTATTTATTATTAACTAATTAAAACTCGTAAAAATATTTGTCTTAGAGTGAACAATGACCAAGTCAAAATTGAATCAGCCACACTACTCTTGTGTCCATTCAAATGTGTAACTAACAATAATAAATACATGAATGCCAATAAATTCCTAACGGTTGGTCATTGAATGATATTATTCCAATTGAATTCTATATTCATGTGGGCAATTAAACTCAATGAAGGGAATTATTCCTTCTCTCTGATCAATTACCCACCTCCTTTATTAGGCACATACACCTCTCCTTCGTAAGACACACCATTACCAACATTACATTTATCTCAAATATTTTCCGAGTCACTCAAACAACCATCCTCACATTCCCTCACATTCGAATCAAGATTCTAAACTTTTGTTCCTTCTTGTTGAAATTTTCGAGGACAATATAGTGTCACTTGGAAGGAAAGCACTTGAGGTAAGGGCTTTTCCCCATGCAGAGTTAGGCTAGATATTAAATTAGCAAATCGTAAAATATTGATATGATATCTGGATGTCTTAAAAGGAAAATATTAATTTTATTTTCGTCGTAAAGAAATTTACTATAATGCTTTGATCATTTTCTTTTTGCAATACCTCTATCTTGATGAATTAATTAGAGTTATATTTTTATTATTATACCTTGATAAATATGTTTGTAGTAAAAATGTTTAGTGTTTTACGTATTTTAGAGTATTTAATTATAAAGTTATAATTTTTATAATGTTATAATTAGTAATATGTTTATCATGATGTGTTTGATTTTAATTCTTGACTTGGAGTATTTTAAATTTAAAACGTGATTTTTATGAACAATGTATGTGTCTTGAGGAAAATAATGAGAATTTTTAGATCTTTTTATTTTAATAATATAAAAAAAAATTAATTGTTAAATGCAATAATGAATAGTCTATTTTTAGAATGCAGAAAACTTTACAGTGATATGAATGAAATTTATGTTATTTTATTCTTGGTGATATGAGATTTAATTGTTATCAATAACACGTACTCAAATCAAATCTTACGGATTATTAAAATGAAAGTGGTGATTTTAAGATATTTGATCACGTGCATATTTGATGTGTTGAAAGTTATTGAGTTATAATTATGAAAATTCATGATAATGTAAATTTGATGTTTTTGTGATTTACAAAAATTTGATCTGAAATAATTTGTTCTTGTGATTGCCTTAGTGGCTAGTGATTTGGGTTTGAATAGTTTTTCTTTGTGATGCCTAAGTGGCTGATTATTTGTGTTATGATTTTCTTTCTTTGTGGTTGCTTAAGTGGCTAGTGATTTATAAATTTTGAACATTATTATCATTGTCATCACATATCATATGCATCTTTGTGGACGCCTTAGTGGCTGGGTTAATTTTTCTCATTGGTATGGGTGACTACTGTGTGGACGCCTTAGTGGCTGGCTATATCCGGATTATATATGTTTAGGAGCATGCATAAATTGCATACATTTTATTATCATTGTTATTTTCATTCTCAAGTGAGTTATTGTTGGAGTTATTTATATATATTTTATAACTTTTCATACACTCTTTGCGAATAAAAAAAAAACTAATATTATTTCTCTAAATCTTTTATTACAAAAAGATTTTATATTTTTATTTTATGGTTGTTAACGTATTGTTTGGTTTGATTTTGCTGTGGGATGAACTGACCCATAATATTTGTAGTGATAAAATTGATGTGGTACATTTTTATTTTATTTGTGAAGTTATTTACTTTTATGACCAATTTTAAATAGAAATGCGGAGGCGGGGTCCTTCCGCTAGGAAAAACCTGATTTGTTCTATTTTAATACGTATGTAGACATTTTCTATAATTGGTAAATTGTCTTTGCAAAAATAATAATTATAATATCAATTAAATTGCGCTACTTTATTTCGTAAAATGAAATCAAACTATCTTCTAATGAAATTTTATTATATGATGAAATAAAATAAAAAATGTTTTGAAAGAAAATAAATATTTTTGAGTAATGTCTTGGATCAAAATCTGGGGCGTTACAGTCGTAGTCGCTGATGGCTCTATTAAACTCTACGACCTCGAACTTCCACCTACTTCAAACCCTATCCGTTATTTTGTGTACACACTCGCGAAGTTCACTTTGGATCCACAAATGACCATCCATGAATCATTGTAGATTCACGAGCTCTACTGCTCATACCATCGCATGCAACCTCATTGTGATTTTCTAATCGACATGGCTAGGGTTTTATTGCTCGATTAGGGTTTTATTTGGATTAGTTTGGAGTTCTATCATAAGGGTGAAACAATGGTAGAAGGAGAAGAGATTTTGATGATGTTAGGGTTTGAAAAGAAATGAAAAATAAATGTAACATTTAGCTAAAAATGAAAAGCAAAGAGATTTTGATTTGGGAAAAAATGAGAAATCAAATGAAGAATTGAGTAGGGGATGTTTCCCGAGCTCAAATTTGAGTAACTTAATATTTCCTTTAGATCCTTTAGCTACAAAGTTTTTCCACATATTATGTAAATGGTACTTATACCTACGACATCAACTGCCGTAGCTAAAAATGACGTAGTTATATATATGGCCATTTGATTTCAAACTGTGTAGCCCATTTGATGACTAGGTTGGCTAATGATGAGCCCAATAAGGTTTGGTTATTTTCCTTGCAATGTATTTTGTTGGGCCAATCCACTTTGGATCTTTATTTGAGGTAAAAAAAACAAAATCACAAACATACCAATGGTAAAAAGATTATGTCACCAATGAAACACATGTTTTGTAAAGACAATTGCAATCCTTTACAAACATAAGGAGCTACAAGCTGATAAAACAATCATGTCAGCAATGAAAAACATGTTTTGTAATTTCTTGTAGCCTAATTCCCTAACAACTTCTAAATCAGAAATTGTGACTACTGCCACTGTCGAGGAGAATTTGCAAGGACTTTTGTTATGCAAACTAGTAACCTTCATAGTTTTGGTAATTTGAAACTCCAGTTACGGCTGGTAAGAACCTTCTGGTTGTTTTTGTATTGATTGAGCTCGAATGAGGTTGAAAATCTCTTCCATCCCATCCCTAATGATTTTGTATGAGGTCCAATCGTGCGCTAAGCTCATATGGATGGTCATCGATTCTTTTCTCAAGGGCAACTATGGAGGTTTGCGCCAGAGTATTCATCTGAAATGGTGCTTCGAGATACCAATTGAAATTATGTTGGATTAATCGCATCCCATCACGTGAGTGTCAATGATACAATAACACTCGTTGTAAGGGAAACAATATAGGAATTAGAGTAAATGAAGAGAAGAGAATGTTCTTAATATTATTATATTCGTCATTAAAGCACAAAGATTGTAAATATCCAATGATTCTAGCATCGTTCCCTTGTATGGAAGGAATCTTTTAACCTTAGTTATAGTTGTTATGCAAGCTTTTGACAACGTTGCTTCTAGAAGCAAAGTGCATTTTTTCATCAAAAGGTAATCAAAATAGTGCTAAAATGAAATTCATATAAATAAATGATAATCGCTACTTAGGACAAATAATAATTATCACAGTATGATTTGACTATTTAACAACACGAGAGTCGTGCCACCCCAAATAATAGTATCCTCATCAATAATATAAACTACAGGAGTATACTATACCTTTTGAGTTTCTTTCGACATATTATTTTTCTTTAGTTTAGAAATCACCTTTGTAGAAATGGTCCTTGTTGAAAATAAATTGATTGTGCATCTTTATATTTCAAAAAATGATGCAATACCTCCAAATTTTGAGCAACTCTGAAATTTAAATTATCATAAGTGATAATAATATTTAGATATATTATGTTCTCCTCTAACACTATACCAATCTAAATATATTGTGATGATCTTATCTTTGTTGTTCTATGTTATTCTATGTTATCGAATTAGATGAGTTGGATCCAAAGACCTCATAAATTGCATGTTTATAGCTCATATCATTTCAGGTGTTCAAAATAACAAAAAATTGAACCAAACTGCATAACTGAATTGAACCGGACTGTTTTTAAACTTAATTGATTTATAAAAATTGAGAACTAAATTATTTTCGAACTGATTTTTGAAAACTAGAACCGATCCAAATTGGTTTTTAGTTTGAAAAAACCGAATTGAATCGGTTTTCAATTCGAAAAAATTAAATCGAATTGGTTTTTAGTTCGAAAAAACTATAATCGAATTTGTTTTTTTAGAAGTAGTTAGGGGTAATTATGTAAAATTTGACCTAGGTGAACAAAAAAAGTAAGTTACACCGGTTTGGTTCGGTTTTTTGAATTGGAAATCAGTTTTGTTCAATTTTTTCAAACTGAAAACCGATTCCGTTTAATTTTAAAACGGTTCTAATTTAGAACTGAACTTTATCCACTCCTAATATTTATGCTTCCAGTTCTACAATTGATTATGAAGACTCTTTTAGTTTGGTCATTCCCTACAATGGTACTAGATCAATCTTTCTAAACAACAAGTTTGAGATTGTGAATATAATTTGCAATTTTAAGTAACATGAACCTCACTTTCCTGAACAGTCTCAAGAATGATTCCTAAATCACCAAATTATTGATCTTCTGCCTCATGAAATTCAATTTCATGGTCTCTCCAAAATTGAATCCTTTGCAGCAAGCTCATCTCCTTATGCTTGCTTGACAGGTTTTTTTAGGGACATAAATTGATTTCTTTGTTATCTTTTCTTTCCTTGGAGGATTTCCTTTTCTATTTATTGTATTGTGTAGGATGATTATTTAATACATGGCCAATAAGATGACAAGATGATCAAAAAAGTGGGAGTTTTTCATACTCAACATTCACATTAAAAGCATAGACATCTCTTTCAGCAAGAAGGAAACGAAGCAAGAATTTTATCAAATCAAGATCCACAATTCTAGCATGATATCCAAATTTCTTACTGTTAGTTTCTTCATTCAAGACAAAAGGGATACCAATACCTCTTACAACTCCAAAAAGAATTTGTAGCCTCCAATATTGAAGAGCAAGACCATGAATTCTAATCCAACATTGGACATTAAAATTTTTAAATCGAATTTGGATTAAAGTCTGGTGACCAAGAGGATAAATGAAGAATACGTGAAAAATGACTCTATGATCCTACCGCCAAAACCCTCCTAAAGTCCTCAACAGATGAAGAAAAAAACTAAAAACAAAGAAACTCTTACCAATAGGTGTGAGAGACCATTTGCCAAGAAGATTCCAAAACCTTTAACTTTTCATGCAGCACATCAATTTTTGGAGAAACTTCTCCTTTCTTTAACAATACTCTTCCACGAAGGAAATATTTGTAGCTATCGATACAATCAACATAATCGTCCTTTGGAATATTTATGGCTACTACATCTCCGTTGAAGCATGGTGTGGAAAGATGACTAAAAGGAATATCACAAATGTTGTTTAAAACTTGCTTGAATGTTTTCAATGATGGTGTGGAAAACCCTAACCTGAACCAAATTGGAAGAATTTTGATTAGTAACCAATTATCAACAAGAGTTGGGGGTATTTTTGGTGTTAAAGCTGAACTAAATTCGACCACATTAATTGTTTGGTTTAGATTTTGAAAACAACTTTCATAAAAATTAGTTAATTTTAGAATCAACTAAATATTTTGATAATATTTTTAATAAAAAATAGTTTTGAATTAGTTTTTCGGAAAAACAATTATGAAAAGAAATATTTTATTTTTTTCAAAAAAATAGATGTAAAATATTTTTTGAGAAAAAAAGTTTAGATTATTTTTTAAATAATATTTTAAGAAAAGAATTTCAGAACTCTTTTGAAAAAAAAAAATCTATTTTGTTTTAGAAAAATACATGCAAATAATTTTTTAAAAACAAGTTTCAAGAAAAAAAGTATTTTCTAATTTTTTTTCTCAATAATGTTTCAATAGAAAAATGATTTAAAAACTTTTTAATTTTTTTCTAAAACAAAGTTTTGATATTCTAGTTTTTTTTTTTTTGAGACACATTTTTCAAAAAATTTAACAAAAAAAATCTCAATTAAAATTAAAAACGTTTTAAAATAATTAAAACAATTTTTTAATTAAATTTAATCAACTAATTTTTTTTAAATATATCATCAATTTATAAATAATTTAATTGATTTAGTTTTTATACGTATAGTAGAGTTCACTTTATTAATATAATTCAATTAATCATATAATTGTGTGACTTGTGAAAGCCTTGACCACGTGGAAAAACACGACACAGCATAATCACAACTGTAATGAATAATTGGCAACAATTGCAATAACATCTCTGCATGGACGAAACGCACCCCCAAAATTTTATAACTGGGAATTACTTAGCTGGATGGTTAATCTAACGTGGTCAATCATTCAGGCATTCATGTTGTCGTCAAGCTTTGAAGATTATATTATATGTTGTTTTAGTTCCTCCAAATTTCCTGCTTTATATGCTCAATTTTCCATCCTTGTTTTACAAACATTGCTAAATTGAAATCAAACTGATTTTTCAGAAAACAAAAATTGAAAGCAACTAGCTAGGTTGTGGACATCTTATACCCTTATAACTCATTAATGTTCCCCTCTCGATCTTCACCAGATTTTTTTATTTATTTTTTTATTTTGCAATATATCTTATCAAAATAATTTTATAGGATAATATTTCACATAAAAAAAGCTCAATAAGTTCAAATTAAATTATTCCTCAAAAAGATTTAGTTTATTACATCTTAATTATAATGTAAACTCTTTAATAATAATTGTTTTCTTTTGTGATTGTCAACGTTTTAAACATAATAAGTTTAAAAGAAAATTTTGACCAACATTACTTCACACTAAAATAAGGTAAATAAACAAAGATTGATAAATTGAGGTTTCACTCCAAGTTGATATATTTCTTAGTATCTCATCATGGTTGATAATCTTGGATATGAATCTATTATAATCTAAAATATCATAATATCATATTCTTTCCGTCCCTAAATATAATCACATATTACAGATTTTACTTTTATTATTAAAAAAAAATAAAAAAAAATCAGTGTATTTAATGTATTCATTTTGCATAGAAAAGATTAATAAATTCTTCTTTATATATAAATATATTCAATATTAACTTTTCATATTATAAGACAAATTAATAGTATTTAAAAAATAATAATAAATGCATCTAATAATTGAAAAGATAACATAGTTTTAAAGAGAATATTTTTAATAAGTGTTTATAATTAAGGAGGGATAGGATAATTTATGCTAATTAATTAAAGCTAATGGGTATGCTAGATTTTTGACCGACCAGCTCATAATAAAATTTTATAATAAAGTTCTATTGTTGCTGCTCGGTCTCTCTAGCTAGCGCAACTCATTGCACGCATAAGGGATTATTAACGTAACATTGGGAAATCAAATACAAAATCGCTAAATGCATGTGAAAAGATGTGAGGAAATATCTATATAAGCAACACACCCTCATTGGCTTTTTCATTAACAAGAAATCTCAATTTGATCTTTGTGAATTTTTCTTCTTTTTCATATTTTTTTAGACTAGCAAATCAAAGTTCAATTGCAAACCAAGATGTCACAACAAAAAATCGCCCTAACATTACTAGTCATTTTTATCTCACTCTTCTTAGAGTCTTCCCTAGCTAAAGAAAATTCCCAAACAATAACCTACATAGAGTCATCTTGCCATGGTACCCTCTATCCTAACCTATGCATTCGTTGCCTTAAAAATTTTTCCAACTCAACTATAAATGGTCCTCAACAGTTGGCCCATGTTGCCTTGTCCGTGAGCCTCTCTAGAGCCTTACACACAAGAGGATACCTTTTAAAAGTGACAAAGGAACTCCAAACAACTAGTCATAAAAATAGGATGTACTTAACCGTGCAAGATTGTGTGAATCAAATCAATGATAGTGTTGATCAACTTAGTCAAGCCATCAAAGAATTAAAAAGGTTGAACCAATCTAGCACCGGCATTAGTGTTAAAGTGTTGTGGCATATAAGTAATGTTGAGACATGGGTGAGCACTGCCTTAACCGATGCAAGTAGTTGTGTTCAATCATTCCCAGGTCATAGGATGAGTAAAAGGTTAGCGATGATTAAGGTTAAGGCGAAGAATGTTGCTCAAGTTACTAGTAATGCACTTGCTTTGTTCCATAGTTATGCTTCTAGGTACCGACAACAAGCAGCTAGAACTACCAAGAAGCCTTGAAAAGCTAAAAACTAAAATTGTTTGCTTGTTTTATCACCCTCTGTTTGTTCATGTATATTGTTTTGTATACATGTTTTTTCTTTGGGTGGTTTATTATTATTAATCAAGTGTAACATGGATATATTCAAAATTTCATTATTATTTGTGTCGAAAAAGAACTTTTCTATTTTAATTTTTATTTTTATTAATTCTCCGTCCTGAAATATATGTGAAAATAAATTAAAGAAAGTTGAAATTTGTGAAAAAATTTAGATCAAATATTAAAAAAAAATTACTGGTTCATTTATGTTTATATTTTGACATTGATGATGTATTTTCATCATTCCTTAGAAATATATAGAATCCGTTGACTAAGGCTATCTTAGGTGGCATGTTTCATCTAGAAATTAATGTTTTTCCTCAGCATTTCCAGCGGATCCAAATCCGCAGGTAATACCTAAGAATTTTTGAGAATGCTCAGCATGAAATATCTGCAGAAATTCTGCAGGTATTACGGATTTTATTACGAATACTTAATTTTAATTAAAATAAAGTAGTTTTTTTTTTCTTTAAAGTTATTAAACTTATATGATGTAAGGCTTTTGTTTTTTGAAAAATGGTTGATGCAAATATTATATTTTTTTTGGAATAATGAATCTTTTTTTTAAATATTTTTTTTGAGTAGAAGTTATTTTAGGTGAGGTTATGTTATTGGAAAAATTAACTAATAACTTAGATTTTATTTTTCGATAATATTTTTTCATTCATTTAGATAATATAATCGGTTTTTTATTTCTTTAAATAAATTTGATGTAATTAATTAATTTTCTCAAAAAAGTGAAAAAAAATTACTTTTCTTAAATTGTGTGAGATAATTTTTTTCTTATATATAAACTAAATGATGTACAACAATAAGAATATTAATTTAAAAAAAATATTCTTGACAAAAAAAAAATTGATAAAATAATCGCAAGTAATTTTTTTATTATAAAATAAGACATAAAAATTTTGAAAGAAGAAATCCATTATGAATTTAATTTAGATACATTGTAGCATTAAAAAAAATTAAATTATCAATTAATTACAATCTTTTAATTATTAATAATATATAATTTTTATAATAACTATTAGTAAGACATTTTATCAATGTATAGTGCACATATATTATTATAAAAATATCTAAGGATTATTATGAGTAGTAATTGAACTCAATTGCCAAAGATAGTTATCTAAATTAAAAACAAATAAAAAAATTGTAAATTCATTTTTCTTTACATATGAATAAGAGTATTATACACTACACATCACATTACGTTGAGAGAATTTTCCAAAAAAGAAATTACCACCGTAAAATGAAGCAAATAATCAGTAAAATCAATGATTGTGAGCGATTCTTCCCATATCAACAAGCTTCCTTGAGCGATTCTTCCCAAATCAACAAGCTTCCAAACCAATTCCTGTGCCAACCTCTTATGGCTATTCCAGTGCCGGTTCGGACTCGCCCGAACCAACGGGATCAAACACAACGCCATACTCGTTAATCCTTTTCCCTCTATTCTCTCTCTCTCAAGAACTCTTTCTTCTCTATTGCTCGACCTTCTTTCTGAATGAAAAAGAGGAAAACACGAAGGAAGCTTCTGAATCGATTACGGTTTCTGCATGCTCAACCTCTGCATCAATTAGGGTTTTTGAATCTTGCGAGACTTCTACCTCTTTATGACTTGGTGATTTTGGTATGTATTTTCATATTTGGTTTGTTATCGCTCAACCTTTGCTTTTGCATTACTATAAAAGTAACTCTATAATCATCTTGAAATGGTTATTTGCATTGATTGTTCATATAACTTGAGATGTTGATTGTTTATTTTAATCTCTCTGCACTATGTTAATTAGTGAAAAGAACTATCATAGTTAGAGCATTAGTATCCTTAATATGCATATGAAGTGGTTGTAAAATGTCCTAACTATTAGTGTATAGACTTGAGATTAGGTCTGCTTGGACTGTTGTTTGGACTGTTGTTTTTAGGTCTGCTTGTTACTGTATTTGGACAACTTGTTACAATGAATTTGGAGTGTTGTTTATTTGCTTATAATGAATGCTTTTGACACTTTCTATTGTGCTTGTTACAATTAATTACACATAGACTGCTGTTTTTAGGACTTTTTGTTACTTCCTATTGTGCTTGTTTGAGTATGTCTACAACAATGTTCAACAAATCCTTTCTTGCATTTCCTGCACTACTCTGTTACTCTTTGACACACCGTTTTGTACTACAAAACCTATTAAACACGCCGTTTTGTTCACTTTTTCAGTCAACATTCTTTGTTGGTTATCCATGCACGTAATGTCCACAACATTATTTGGTACACACCACTCTGTTTGTGTAGGTAGTTTCATGTAGCTAGAAATTTGGTATTTAGAGTATAGGTGTTGTTTTAGTATAATGCAATATTGATGAAGAGTAGTGTTGGTTTGTAGGGGAAGAGTTATGAATTTAAAGGGAAATAAAAAGATAGGATAAGAGCTAGAGAAAGTTTGGTTGGTTTGATGTTGCTGATTTGGACAGTGAACTTATAATGATGACAGTTTCATTGTGCTTGTCCTTCTTTTTCCGTACATTCCTTGTTATTGGATGTTCTTTTGCTATCATTATGTTCTTATAATAATTGTCGCGTCCGGTTTGTCCACGAAAAAAAGAGTCGCCACCAATTTTATTTTCTCTTAAAGGAAAAATTGGGTAAAACCTAAAATAATATTTTTGAACCAAAAATTTGAATTCGGGAGCCGATTATGAGTAGGGAAGTATTACCACCCTACAACGTCCGTTAAAACGGTTACCTTATAATTAATTTTATATAAACTATTTATTTATTTACTTATTTATTTATTAATTTTTACCCCAAAAGAATAATAAAAAAAATAAATTATTTACATTAATAAAAGAAGAAAAAATATTTCTTATTAATTTGGTTTGACAAGGGAAAAACCATGCTCCTATGTATCCCTTGATGCAATAGGGAAATCAAAACACACGTAGTTCTTAGGTAGAAAATATTTATGTGTTGACCAATTTTATTATTAATTTTACTTTATATATATACATATCAAAATAAATTAATAATATAATAATAATAATAATGATAATAATAATAATAATAATAATAAGAATGATTTGTTATATATTAATTTGCGTATTGTTTTATTTTAAGGAAACACTTTTACTATTTTTTTATTTTTTATAAACCGTAAAGGATAAAAATTCAAAAGCAGATTCACGAGTTAGCGACGCATATGTGGCGCGAACCGACGGTGATAATAATAAGAGAATTTAAGATCTAACGCACGAAAAAATAAAGCACAATAGACATGAGAAATCACGAATTTAATAAAAATAAATAAATGATTATTCAACAATCAAATTGATTCTTATTAGTTGATTCCAAAATTTAATCGTGAAACAAAAAAAAAAAATTATTGTTTATATCATACGTGCATAGAATAGTAAAAAAAAACTCTACAACAATAATAATGTCAACAAAAAAAAAATAGACAAGGAGAAAATTAAGTGTTTACCGCACTGGAAATTTTCTTTACTAGCTCCTAATTCCAATATTACTTCTCTCTTTTCTCTCTATTATTCTCTCTTTTCTTTTATCTTTTTGTGCTCTCAATTCCTATCTCGAATTCTTGTTTCGAATCTTCCTTTTTTTTCCCTCCCCGCCCCCCTTTTTGTCTCTTGTGTCAAACTATTTATAGACTTTTGAGTGTGGATTACAAAAGACAAGAGAATAATTGTCAATTGATTATCATTAATCTATTTCTCTATCGTTTCTTTTCATTTAATTGACCACAATTATACTGATTCTTATTGCTATTGATTTATTTCTTCGGTTTCTTTTCTATTCAATTGATCACCATTATACTGATTTTTATGACCATCAATCCATTTCTTTTCGTATTTTTATTTATTTATTTTGATTATCATTGCATCGATTTTTATGACAATCAATTCATTTCTTTTCAGTTTTCTTTTTTTTTTTTTTTTTTTTTTTTTTTTTTTTTTT